>JAJKFI010000076.1:3758276-3769368 GCA_029204185.1 Lerista edwardsae
GGTTCACAAGCCCCCAACTCTGCTATAAACACCACAAATTCACAACATGCTGGAGGCCACCTTGAGGTACGGCTGACTGGGCCAGGCATGGAGGTTAGGATCTAGCAGAAGTGCCAGATCCTGGTGCCACCACCTCCCTGGACCAGCCCACCCAAGAGTCTGACCTCTCCTCCCCAAGCCCTGTTCCGCCTTCCCCGTCCTCCCCCTCCCCACCCCAGGACTCTGTGCCAGCTGAACGTGGCTGGCCTAACCTTCCAGGCAGGCAGGCAGGCAGATGTCCTTGCACTGGCCTCACCTGCAGTTGAGTAGCTCAGACACGCCTCACGGCACATTTGCGACATTACAAGGCCAGCCCAAGTGATATGCCAGGCTGCACCCTCAGACCGTTATAGAAAAGTACAAGCTGTATCCACTACCTATCCAACTTGAAGAATGTTCACAACAGGAGAAAAATCTCTGCAAAACATTGGAAGCCGGTAGGCTGCTTATCCGCTCTCTCCCCGCCCTCCCCCAGAAGTGGCCTCATCCAGCAAGCGGAAGAAGGGGCTTGGTGACAAGCACAAGGGAGAGGGGAAGAGGAAGGCATGGAGGGCGACGTAGGAATGCCTCACTAGGGTCAGAGGGATATAGTGGTGTTTGGAAAGCTAAGGCCTCGAGTATATACAGAAAGGAACAGCCAGTGAGTTAACAACGTGCTAAAAAATTATTTTGCGTTACGTTTCCTTGAACTTGTCCACTCTTTTGTAAGAGTGTAAGGGCACCTCCTGGGCCAAAGTCCTTTTCCAACTCTGGTTTTTTCTTTCCTTTTGGTATTATCCAACCTCCCTTCTATGCTTTAATGAAACCTTTAAATGCAACTCTTTACCTGCTTGTTGTCAGTTGAACTCAGCCAGAGCTTTGCCTTAGTCCTCCTAGATTCTGGGATATGAGCTATTGCAGTGATATTCAAACTGTGGGTCAGGACCCACTTGCTGAGTCGCAACCTGATGCCAGGTGGGTCACAGAAAGTTGGGAGCGGCCATCTTGGAAACCACAGACCATACCCTTGCTATATTCCTTTTGTGCGTGAACAATTTGAATTTTCAAGTGAGGTTTGGTTTTTTTTAAAATTAGTTCAGTGCTTTTACATGATATTTTGTCCTAATTTTGCTTTCTGTCAAAGATGTTTCATAGTTGTGCATTTGCTTCAGGCCAAGAATGCCAGTTTGCATTATAGGAGTTTCGTTTGATTACGTCACACTGACAGCATTTTCTGCTTGATGATGGCACTTCTGACTATGACATCATTTCCAGATTAATGACATCACTTATGGTGGGTCCCAACATGAGTGCCATTCTAAAATGTGGGTCACCATCTAAAATGTTGGACCACTGAACTATTGGATAAGTCTCAGGGGAATTCTCCATGTAATTGGGCTTTTGAGGAGAGTCTCTTTTTACTGCCCACCTCAATCACTGCAACCTCACAAATAAATCTAGCAGTTCCTCCTCAGGGCAATGGACCATAAAGTTACTCATGTTCAGAGCTGCTTCTAGAAGAGTGTGTGGGATTGTGCCTCATGTTTTTTTTAACATATATGTATGTGTATGGAACATATGCACGTATAACATATATGTATGGAACATATATTTATGTGTGTACATACTGTATATGTTATACAGGCGTATATCACTTTGTGTGTACTTACTGTATATATGTTATACAGGCCAAACACTGAACATTAGGGCTATTGTTCCTTGAATAATTCTGTGGCTGAATGGATTTTGGGAGGTGCTGCTTTTCAGTCCCCCTACAGTGCATCGACATGACAAGCTCCAGTTGCTGCTATTCACCCAACCGTGAATCTCTTCGACTCAACTGTTAAAAGGTTCAGCAGCCCTAATGCTCAAAAGTTGACCATCTCCAGTTATATTTACAGAAAAGAGGATCAGCAAAAGAGGATCTCAGCTCTCTTGAACGATCTGATGACAATCAAAGCTTCATGTCATGCTAAAGGAAACAGGGCAAGAATCCATCATTTTCCAATTTTTAGAAATTTGATGGAGAGCAAACTGGGAAAATGTCCTAATCTTAAGGATGATCACCAGGGCCATGACAGAGTGTGAATTCAGTTTGGAGGAGGAGCAACAATCAATGGTTCTTTGTCGCAGTGATGATAGTGACGCTCTAACCTTACAAGGATTTCTCATGAGTCTAGGTGTGAGTCTGGCCTACGCAGACCAGGAAAAGGCTCAATTCTGTAGCAGATTATGTGACCACTCAGGGCTGCTAATCCCAAGGCCACATCCAGGGTAGCTCCCAGAATGCCACTGACAGGCTAAACTGGTGACAGACCAGAGGTGTAAAGGTATCCATGTAGCAGCTTAAGGTCTTTTAATCCTGGAAGCAAGGCCTTTTTAGTCATGATGAGTCCAGATTTTTTTCAAAGCACATTTAATTGGTATAAATTTACCAGCAGGTAAATAGTGAAGGGCATGTACGCCTGATGGAATTTATGCTATCTTTTGGATTCCAGCAGCATTCCAGCAGCATTTTTCAATATCTATTTCCAGACCTCCTACAGGGCCCCCGTGCTCCAGGTGTTCTAATCTAGAGAGGCTTGTGAGCAGAATAATCTGCTGCCCTCGTGGGCTTATTGTAGATGCTAAAACCATGAAATGTAGATTAAGGGCCAAATCCTATCCAATTTTCCAGCCCCGATGCAGACATCCCAATGGGATGTGTGCTGCATTCTGTGGTGGGAGATAGCCCCTGTTCCCTCACCTTGTTTCTGCATTGCGGGGTGCTGGAGAGTTGGAAAGTATTGGGCCCTAAACTACTGGTGGAGTAACTTCCCTAGCCGCCCACAGACTAGCATCAAGCAGACCATGTTAAATATGGTCGTCCTGATTCATCAAGGGCAGTCAGTGTAGCTCATTTGGTCCCCATTGCTTGACAGAATCATAATCCATCTGGGGCCAGTATTTGCATGAACAAAACAGGGCTACAGTTTTAGGATTTTCCATAATAGTATGCGTACATCTATAAAGCCTTGAGCTATATGCACCTAAATGCAAGTAGATAAATAGGGACCACTTCAGTGGGAAGGGAACAGTGTTCCGTGCGCTACGGCGTAGAGTCATGCCAGCCACATGACCACGGAAGCTTGTTATGTCCTTGGACAAAACGCCAGCTCTACAGGCTTTGAAACGGAGATGATCACCGCCCCCTACAGTTGGTCACGACTAGACCATTCGGTCGTGGGGAAACCTTTATACCTATATGACCTACTGTATGTACAGTATATAGTTGGATTAAATCATCTTTCCTGGACTTTGCCCTCTTGTCTGCCTGTTGCGGAGTGGAATTTCTCAGTCGATGCCTATTTGCATAATTACTCACTGTTTACTACACACCCAGAAAATACATGTCATTTATGCTGGTTAAATGCAATTGAAAATGCTCACATTTTGTTAAAAAGAAAAAAGAAAAGAGTGAGCTACTGAATGACATTAGCGGCTGCTGTTCCGTCCTCATTAAAATTCATATTGTAGATTAAAACAGGAATTATGCAGAAGCAACCATGAGCAAAAATAGGGTACGGCTCTTCTTCATTTGGATTTCATACCTTATTTACAGCCCAGTTCCATCTAAAGCCCTGCACAGCAGTGTAGCTGTGCTGGCATAGCCGCTGTAGAATCTCATGGGGGATTTTCAGTTGCTAGAGATCCTTCTGGGGTAAGGGGACACTTGTTCCCTTGCCTCAGTGGTTGCTGTGGGTCAAGTTGGATCAGCACTGGCCCAATCGCTGGTGCATGTTCACACTGACCCGGGAAGTCAGAAGAGGCTTGGGAAGGAGGTTGGGATAAGAACATAAGAAGAGCCTCACTGGATCAGGCCAAAGGCCCATCTAGTCCAGATTCTTACATCTCGCAGTGGCTCACCAGATGCCTCAGGGAATACACAAGACAGCTAGATACGTGCATCTCGTTGCCACTCCCCTGCAATCAGCACTCTGAGGTAGCCTACCTCTAAAGTAAGGAGGTTGCATTAACCATCGTGGCCTATAGCCTGCGATGGACTTTTCCTCCAGAAATCTGTCCGGTCCCCTTTTAACGGCATCTAGGCCAGATGCCATCACCACCTCCTGCAGCAAGGAGTTCCACATATTAATTACCTGCTGGGTAAAAAAGTATTTCCTTTTATCTGTTCTCACTCTCCCAACACTCAATTTCAGTGGATGTCCCCTGGTTCTGCTATTGTGAGAGAGGGAAAAGAGCCTCCCTCTATCCACTTTATCCATCCCATGCATAATTTTGTATGCCTCAATCAAGTCTCCCCTCAGGCACCTTTTTTCTAGGCTGAAGAGCCCCAAATACTGTAGCCTTTTCTCATAAGGGAGGTGCCCCAGCCCTGTAATCATTCTGGTTGCTCTCTTCTGCACCTTCTCTAGTTCCCCTATATCTTTTTTGAGGTGTGGCAACCAGAACTCCAGATGTGGCCAGACAGTACTCCAGATGCGGCCTTACCATCAATTTGTACAGCGGCATAATAATATTGGCCATTTTATTCTCAACCTCTTTTTTAATTATCTCAAGCATGGAATTTGCCTTCTTCACTGCTGCCACACATGGGGTTGACACCTTCATCGAGTTGTCCACCAGCACTCCAAGATCTCTCTCCTGATCCATCACTGAAAGCTCAGAACCCAGTAGCTTATAGTTGAAGTTTAGATTTTTTGCCCCAGTGTGCATCACTTTACACTGCACCCAACATGCATGGCAAAATAGATTGCAGCATGGTCACTGTTCCCCAACGGGATGTGGTGCTTCTGTCAATCCTGCCCTCTTTCCAAGCCTGATCTGCCTCCTCCCTGCCTCTGTCACCACCCTGTTCTGCCCACTCCTATCCTGTTCAACCCTCCCTGCCTCCCTCCAACCCCCTGCATGGGCTTACCTGCTCCTTTTCTTACCAGAGGACCACGTGGCACTATGGTGAGAGGCTGGGGCCCCAAGACCCTGCTGCTCCCAGTATTGCTGCTGGGCCTCAGCCCTTCTTTAAAAAGGGGGGGATGGAATAGTATGCCTGCCTCAACCACACCTGCCTCCTTGAAATGGGAGCTTGCCCCCAGAAGCCCCTTTCAGGATGGTGGTGGTGGAGGGTGTTTTACTTTAGCTGAGTTGCTTTGTGTTGCTGCTCTCTCTCTCTCTCTCTCTCTCTCTCTCTCTCTCTCTCTCCCCCCTTGGAATGGGAGTTTGCTTCAAAGACCCCTATTTGATCATAAGGGCCTCTGAAAGCAAGTTCCCATTTCAAGAGGGAAGGAGGTAAAGAGGTTTCAGAGGGGTGCAACTCTTCCACACTCCCTTCAGTAGAGAGACCAGATACAATGGAGGACAGAGTGCCTCTACATTTAACCATTGTATAGAAGAGGGAATTTGGGCGGGTGCAGCCTACCTTCAGCCCCATTAGATCTGGGGTGGGGAGGGGGTGGGTGGTGAGAGAAGAGAAATAGAGGAAAAAGCTTTGCTGTCTGTGGTGGCAGAGAACAGCAACAATCCTGACATCAATCTTCACTAGTTGGGCTTTAGGGTGTACACAGGAAGGCAACCTGCTAAGAGCCCCTTCAAATTGGAATCTAGCCCTATCTACAGGCATGCCCTGGTATCCGTGGGGGATATGTTCCTCCCCCCCCCGTGGATACCTGAAACCGTGGATAAGAGGGAATCCATGTTAAGTTTAGGATTCTCTCCTGTCCGCGTCTCTGAGCAAGAAATTTTTTTAGCAACCCAAAGGAAGAATAAAGGAAGGTAAGGGCCTGGTGATCTGTGAATAAGTGAAACCGTGGATACGGAAACCATGGTGTCGTGAACCCCTGGGGGACCAGGCCTGGCTCAGGTCCATTTTGAGACCAGCGCCTGTCTTCCCAACCCCGCTCTCTGGGGCCTGGCAGTGAGTACTGTTTCTGGGAAGGTGTTTTGTCTGGCTCCCTGGCCAGGAGTTACGATAAAAAAAAGCTCCAGTAGAAAAACATCTCAAGGACATCTTCATTCGGTACCAGGAGCTGTTTAGCCTCTAGTTGGGAGGGGGAGGAGCAAAAGCCTCACAGATTTGGTAAGGGGGGCTGGGAAAGCCCGGGGTGGGGGAAGAAAACAAAGAAACAGGTTTTGGAGTTGAGAGGGAGAGACCATCTTGGCTGCTCAAGACCCCTGTTACTGCTCTGCTAGCTGAGCGATAGGACGTAGTGAGATGTAGGAGGGACTACTGGGACTGGTTGGGCTAGGGAAATGCATCCTGGGCCACTAGAGGTGGTTAGTGGCCAGGAGGGGACATCATCCTGCGATCCCTGGGTGGGGGCAGTCAGGGGCTGCCCGGGAATCGCAACACATGGATATGGGGACCCACCTGTACAGCCATTGGACTCCGTACGTAAGTACTTCTATTAGGATGCAGTGTCCAATGCACTGGCCAGCAGATCTCAGGCAAGCAGGCACAGGCAGAGGGTGCAATTTCTATTTACTACAAGTGAGCTCAGAACCAAATGCAGTACCAAAGTCCCAAAATCAAATCCTAATCAAATATTCTTGCCTCGATGTCTTCATCGCTTGTTGCCTTTTTGCAGCTGTTTCAGCTCTACAATAACATTTTTGAGGTTAGGCACCATACTTCTGTGTGAAGCATTTCAACTGTGACCAAATTACAGGTTTAGATCAAGGCACTGCAACACTTAAGTATCCACAATGAAGGCTGCAATCCTATGCATGCTTAGAGTAAGCCCCACTGGCCGCAATGGAACTTGCTTACTTCCAACAAAAGGTCTACAGGCTTGTGTTGTCAGCTTTACTCCACTTCATTTAATGGTATTTAATTACAACAAATTTTGGTTGGCATGTATCCCAAATGTTGGGTAACTAAAATCGATGCTTTTATCAGTCTTCAGCAATGATAAGACTCACAACTTTAGAATTTGGCTATCAACTTCATACTTACATATGCACATACATCTAACGCATTAAAACGTGTTGAAATATAAGAACATAAGAACATAAGAAGAGCCCTGCTGGATCAGACCAAAGGCCCATCTAGTCCAGCTTCCTGTATCTCACAGCGGCCCACCAGGTGCCCCAGGGAGGCATGAGACAAGATGCTTGCATCCTGTGGCCACTCCCTTGCACCTGGTACCAGTAATGATCACAAACATTATGTCAACAGTCTAAAAGTACAAATAGAATTTGACTGTTGGTCTCCGAATGTCAACACATAAATAATCTTGCTACACAACACTTTGGGTGTGTTGCCTGCTGTGTTTCATGACATCCAGCAGAGAGCGCTGTGAGCATACTACAAATTTGTCATGAAAAATGTCCTCTGTTTACTTCCCACTGCCAAGAAGGAAAGAAAGGAACATAATCTTTTGGGTAAGTGATACCACCATAATCTGTGACTTATAGTTGCAAAGGTGGTGGTATCAGTGATCTGAAACAATTGTGAATTCCAGGCCAAGACTGCCGAATATGTTCAGCCTGCAGCTGAGAGTTTCCAGAGTGTGGAACCAGTAGACTGCTTGAAGGCCATCAGATAAAAATTTGTAGAGATGCTTCCCTGGCAAAAATCCACATGATTTTTCTACCGAGTTTAAGTAAAGACTGGTGTTGGTGATAACATGCTGCTCACTGGGTGAGAACCATCATATAATTGCTTGGCTTTGAAGAACTACAGGGAGTAAACAGCAACAGCAGAATCTAATGCTTGATTAAGAAGAAAAGAAAAGAACATAAGATTGTGTGAAAATGATCAAATGTGAAAGATAAATGGAATTAGTCTTTTTATCTCACTAAGATGGAGGGATCTGAAAGGTGAATCTTGTTAATTAGCAGAAGGCAAAGGACCCCAATGTACAGCACCCCAATTTCATCAGCAGGGTGGGCTTACAATACAAGGAGAGAAAAAAACCTATCACTCAGAAAGAAAAATGTGTTTCTAAGTTCTTGCTGCCGCTCCGAACTGTCACTGCAAAAGGAGTCTGGGTGTTTACTGGGTGCTCAATTAGTAATCAGTGAGATATCTGGAGAAAGGCTCAGAAATGATGAAGTCCAGGTTTACCAGCTAATGAGCACAATATGTCAATTTTCTGTGATCAAAACAATGGGCTTCAATAATGCATATGCCATTCTGGACAGGAGAGAGAGAAACAGCATCCTAACAGAGGAAGCATGGGGTCACGCCAGTCATAGGATAATTATGTACCATAAGCAATTAAAGTCACGGAACGTGTCATGGGGCATTGTAACACCCCATGGGGTTTATATGCCACATGCTGGCTTTCAGGGACAATAAAGTTCTTCATTATGTTCCCATGAGCATATTAATATGGCCGTCTGGGCTTATTAGTTACCGCAAAGGCTACTGCAGCTCCAGCAGAGCCTACGGTGGTTAGAGCTAATGGCTTGAAAACAGAAAAGCCCTGTACTTTCTCTTGCTTTGTAACATTAATACATAGTAGGTGACCGGATCCATAGACAAGTACGTTCTTATATCTTTTTTTTTTCAGGGTGTAGTCTCAACCGCTCACTGTTGCAACAAAGAAGGTGATGCATACTGTCAGAAACTGTCAGGCTGTGGCTGCAAGAATGTCACTCAGGAATTCTAGTGAGAGATGCCAATGCAATATCTTCAGAGGTACCCAACTTCAGTACTTCCTGTTACCTTTTGTTCTTGAAAACAGATTCCTGAGAATTGGATATAGGCCAACAGTATTTATCAATGCACGCATTTATCAATAAGGTGTCAGCACACGGGACCCCGTAAAGTACATCTGGACCACTCTTGGAGTCAGAGAGGCCAACACACAGACATGCACCATCCTCCCTGACTCCGACAGTGTTCCAGACAGCCTTTATGGTATCCCTTGTGCCGGCCAACCTTTGCTGGCCTAACTGGGCCGGCCGAACTCCAAGTTAGGATCGCACCCTGAGTCACATATAACTGCAAATTGGTAAACATCTGATTTACTGACAGTGCCTTCCACAGATGTTAAACTGCCCCCCATAAACTAATCCCAAACCCAATAACAGCAGAACCACAGCAATGCAATCAATGTTATTAGTAAAATGTCCTGTAATTCATGGTAATACAAAGCTCTTATGTGGGGAACAGAAAGATTTTATTAAATTACACATTGGATGGGAAGGGGGAGGGTAGGGAGGAGAGTTATGGATCATTAATTACATAGAGCCCATACGATTCAAAGGAGTGCATGTTATGGGCTGGGGGGGGGACAGGGCCAGACAGCTCAGGAAAGCTAAGTAAAAAACTTCTTAATCAATCGATCGATCGATCGATCAATCAATAGTATTTATATACCGCTTTTCAACAAAGTTCACAAACCGGTTTACAGGCAAGCAGTACTAATAAAGTTAAAAGGTCATCTGGTTTCCTATGGGTCTCCTTGGATCTGTACCAGCTCTTTTGCTGGTATCGGCCTGGAGAGACTTATGGGGGTAGGTCCAGGCCTGGAAGACAAGATAGGATCTTGGTTGGCATGGCTGATGTCAAGATCCTACTTGGACTTTAGTACTGCAAGTAAGTATTTTTAGGAATGGGTCCTGGGGATGGGTGTGTGTGCCCAGACAGCGCTACAGCAATTGCAGCACCATGAACACCATGAGACATTTTCCATTACTGGGGGTCATGCTAGTCCAGGAGATCCGCAGCCCCCTCTTCGGGCTTCCCTGCTGCCTGAAATAATCCAGGTTCGCAATTGGAGCACACTTTCAGTTTGTGATTGAAAATTGGAAGTCTGTTCCAACCGTGAATTGGGATGATTTCAAGGAGACCCACAGAGGGGGCTGTGGGTCTCCCAGATGCTCCCCAAGGCCAGCACAACCTTCCAGGTAAGGAGAAAAACCCCTGGATGTCTGCAGAACAACAACCCCTGTGGTGCCGTTGGGACACCTTTAAGGGAGAACGGCCCAGGTAAGGGAGAATGGCCCAGTTGCTCATTGCCACATTGGAAACTGCTGATCTAAAATGCTTGATCAGAAAAAGAGGACATCCAAAATCATCCAACAGAATGCTGGTTTAGGCTGACATTGACCTGTTTAAACAAGTCAGTTCTTAAATTTGTAAACTGCTGGTATCCACTTTTGTGGCATGCGATGATCACGTGTGCTTCTGAGCATTGCCGCATTCAGCACCTGCAAGAGCTGAGAAGCTGCCATGGAACGTAGCCTTGTTTCACCCTGGCTTCAGTTCCCTTAACAAGTTCAAAAATTAAGCTCATGTTTCAATACAGCATATACTTTAAATTCTACCCTTTAGAGAACAGTGTTATTATGCTTTATCTAATAAAAGTGAAACTCAGCAGGTGACATATTTCAAACTGATCCCTTTGCCATTCCAAAAAAAATTAATTATTTTAAAACATTTAAACCCTGCCTTTTCCCTTGTAAAACGAAGGTGCCCAAGTTACATTACGAGATTTTAAACTCCAGTATTAAAACACAGTAACAGAAAATAAATACAATTTCATCCATCAAAACCAAACAGTCACAAATTAGTAGCAAAGAGCAGTCCCAAACTCAGAGCAGCAGCAGAACAGAAAAGGTGGACATCCCAAAGTGATCAACTCTTTTTGGGACTGAGGATGGGGTCGATCCCAGTTCAGCAGGGATGGAATTCCACAATTGTAGCTGTAATAATGGCACCCACAGAAGGGCACCCCCACATAATCTTAAGGGGTAGACCAACTCTAATAAGTGGGAAGCAGTCCTTCAGATACCCTGGCCTGACATTGTACAGCGTTTTAAAGGACAATACCGGTACCTTGAGTTGCACCCAAAAATAGACTGACCACCAGTAGAGTTGGAAAAGCAGCCACTCAACTGAGTCAAACTGCCTACCTATGGTCACCACACGTGCAGCCACATTTTTGCACCAATTGCAGTTGCGGTATAGGTCTTCCAGGACAGCACCACCCGCAACCTGTTATAGTAATCCAGTTACTGATTGATTCTGGGTGCCCATTAGGAAGAATTTCTTGATGATAAGGGCGGTTTAACAGTGGAATAGGATTGCCAAGAGAGGTGGTAGATTCTCCCTCACTGGAGACCTTCA
>JAJKFI010000076.1:3773254-3793600 GCA_029204185.1 Lerista edwardsae
GAGAGAGAGAGAGAGAGAGAGAGAGAGAGAGAGAGAGAGAGAGAGAGCTAGCTCCAAATGAATTAAAATAAAAGACCAGGATGATGATGATGATGATGATGATGATGATGATGATGATGATCATCATCATCATCATCATCATCATCATCATCATCATCATCATCGTATTTATATACCGCCTTTCTTAGGTCATTAGATTGCTGTTTTCATTTCAGACATTTGTATTTACTCCAGTTCAATATGTGAATAACAATTGTTATTGTTATTAAAAAGGCAACTGATACCAAACATACCAAAAAGACATCTTATTGGAACACCTGCAGTGTAGCATATGTAGATGTTTATTTCCATGATCTTTTAAAAGAACTCTTTTCTTACACACAGAATTTCTCCCCCCCCCCATGTAGTGAAATTTTTCTTTAGGAAATAAACCATTTGAAATGAAGCACAGAGCCATCGTTTTCTGAACTACTATATTTGATCTCAACCCCAAAGAAGGATTGGGGAACTGTGGGGACTCTCTTGTCCACGTTCAGGGAACTGCAGCAGGACAGGTAGTCTTACATATTGGATCTGAATAGCTCAAATTGGGGAGTTCTTCATGTATTACCTATTGCTGGAAGTAGGTCCCCCTTTTCAGGAGCCTTTTCAACATTCTTTCAGAGCGCAATCCTAACCTAGAGTTAGGCCGGAACAGTTAAGCCAGCAAAGTTTGGCTGGCACAAGGGCCACTGTAAAGTGTGTCTGGACCACTCTTGGAGTCAGGAAGGCTGGTGCACATCCGTGTGCTGGCCTCCCTGACTCCAAGAGTGGTCCGAACATGCTTACGGTGTCCTTTGTGCCGGCCAAACTTTGATGGTCTAACTGTGCTGGCCTAACTCCAAATTAGGATTGCACCCTCGCTTGCTGTAAACTGCACATCAAATTTTGTTCCTTAGGACCGAACTACTAGTTACACTGAACGCATAATGGATGTGTGTGTGTGTGCGTGTGTGTGCACGCACACGCAAATGCGCATGTGCATGCCTGTCAGGACAGCTGCAAAATTGCTGAAACCCTAGCAAGGAAGTTGGGAACTTTTAGTACTTAGCCCCACCACCACCACAGTTTTGTTTTGAATCCTCCAACTTCCTATTCATATTTATATATTTTAAAAATCCAGCATAGTTGCATTTTCTGTATACTTAAGTTGCTTCCACCCAGAACATTCTGCAAATGTTGCATGTGCCAAATGAGCAAGCACAACACCCACACCCCATACGGACACTGTGGCAATCCTCCTGATTTGATTTCTGCAAATGATGTGCGGGGATGAGCGAGAGGGAGCACTTATTTGCATGCGTTGGGGGAGCTGAAATGGCAAAAACACTGGGCTTCTTGATCCCATTGCCTGGAGATATTCTTTTGCTCCCTTTTTGGGGTTGGAGCTGTTCAGACTACTGGGAGAAACATGATTTATAAGCAGCCTGAGATATCCAGTAAGTCTCTATAAAAGGGAATCTCTCCTGGAGCCATCCTCCTTATATTAAGGGATGTTTTGGTATTATCTCAGTGAAATATCCAGGATTAGGAGAGTCCCAGGAAATTAGGATTAGGAGGGCGCGATCCAAGAGTGTCCTTGGGCCGACGCATGTGTGTTGTGTCAGCCCAACACTGTTGTGAAAGTGCTGTAAGGCACTTTGGCGCCAGCACAAGGTGCGCTGTGTCAAAGCAAGCACTGTGCCAACTGGGTGCCAAGTTTGGCCAGTGCAGGGGCTTTTCTGGGCGAGGGGGAGGGGGTGGAACTGGGCGGGAGGAGGGCATTCCCATGGGTGGGGCGGCCCAGGGAGGGAGTGGAGCATGGATGTGGCAGTTAGTCTGCATCCAAACCCCTGTCCCCGGGCTGTGTGGCCCCGATTCAGTTGCCGCAACGTGCTCGGACTTGCCCCTGCAGGGGAGGTGGGGAGGGAGCAGAACAGGGTGAAGAGAGGGTGGAGGATTGGGCCTGCAAGGGGGCAGGGACGGCCGCAGTCTCTGCTCTTGAATCCCAACCCTCCGTGTGGCCCGACACAGGTCTCCTCAACTCTGCACCTGCTCAATAGCGGGCACAGAGCCGAGGAGACCCATTGGCACCACAGTTGCAATGGCCTCTGCAGCCTCAGGAAGCAGGGGTCACCTTTTTGGCACCACTGTTCCTCTGGGGGTCCCCGAGGAGTGAGCTGTGAGCTTCTTTTCCAACAAATATCAGACGAAACTCTGTTCCGAATCTGAGGCGCCAAAAGAATCTCATTTTCAAGAGATGCCCACTGAGAAAAGGAAGGAGAAAATGCAAAGGTGGTCTCTTTCACCCTGCTTTTTCAAGGGACTTCGGTTAATGGACACTGGAAGCAGCTAGAGGAGAAAATCTCGACTGACTGTTGTTCCCAATGCTGTTTTTAAGCTGCAACACTCTTTGAACCTTCCAATTCCAATTCTTTGTGCTTACTTTCAAAATCAACAGAAGGAGTCAGAGAAGACTTTCGCTACTAACAGCTCCAATTTCTTTTTTTGCAAGGGTCTGGATACCTTGGAATAGGGAAAGGGAATGAAAGACCACCCCCAGGGGCATAGCTAAGGTGGGGCTGGGGGATGCATTGCCCTGGGTACCATGCCTTTTGGGGATGTCAGAAGACTTCCTGGAGGTCTTGGAAAGATACATCCAGTTTAAGGTGAAAACTGGTAGTGCCTTTCTAAGGCCTCCAGGAGAGCTTCTAAGGGCAGGGAGTGGTGTAAGGGTTGAGGTGTTAAAATTTTATTTACCCTGCGTGTCAGATGAGCTAGCTATGCCACTACCATCCCCATGGGGGGGGGTCACCCCTTGTTTCTGTCACTGCTGCTTTTGGGATGGTGGTGGTGAAACCCCTTAAAAAGGGCTTTGGAAGCAGCAGCAGAGACTCTACTTCAGAGCATTCCCATAGGGGGAGTTGTCTATTCTCTGCCTCCTCTAGTTTTCTGGAAGAGGTCCTTCAAAAATCTCTCATTTGGCCCCTGCTTAATGTACTGGAACTATGGAACTTCATTACATGAAATGAGGAGTGGAGAACTGGCAATTCTTTTTCACTTGGCTTTCAGGGCGCAATCCTAACCTGGAGTTAGGCAGGCACAGTTAGGCCAGCAAAGTTTGGCTGTTAAGCGTGTTTGGACCACTCTCAGAGTCAGGGAGGATGGCACATGTCTGTGTGCTGGCCTCTCTGACTCCAAGAGTTGTCCAAACATACAGTACTTTAAGGTGTTCCTTGTGCCAGCCAAACTGTGCGGGCCTAACTCTAGGTTAGGATTGTGCTCTTAATCGGATCTGAAAGGAATTGGGAGGGTAGGTGGAGCTTTTGAAATTCCCCTCTCATTAAAAATTTCTTTTTGAGCTTGGCTTGGGGCAAATTTGCTGGCATCAATAGGTCCCTATCATTAATTTCCAGCTGCATAACGTGCCTTCTAGACAAAAACCTAAGTATATTTAAATCCTATTGGGATCAATACGACTTGACAGCATATTTGTATGCTCGGTCTTATTGATTTCAGTGGAACTCAACCTCCTTAACTTTTTCTGAATGATGTCTAAGGCTACAATCCTATCTACATTTTTCTGGGAGTAAGCCCCACTGAATGCAATGAGACTTACTCCTGAATAGACATCCATTAGAAGTAACAACTTTCTATATATAGACAAGATTATTGTAATGTGCTCCTTGTGAGAGTGCACTTGAAAATAATTGGGAAACTTTGGTTCAAAATGAGGCGGCTAGGCTATGGGGGCAGCAAAGTGACAGTTGCGCTGGCTGCCAAATGGACTCAGTTAAAGGTGCTATTTAGGACTTCAAAAGCTCTGCATGACGTAGGACCACATTCAAAAGACGAGCTACGATACCAAATTATCTTACTCAAGTCCCAAGACCAGCATCTCAGAGCCCACTGTCTGGCCTGCCATTGATGCAAACATGATGTGTGTATTTGGGGAGGGGGAGCAGAGGCAGGACCTTTTATGTGGTGGGACTGCACTTGTGGAAGCAATTCAAGCATGCCCTAGGGCTGACGCAAGCTGCTTGTGTTGGCCCTGCGATGTCGTGAAAGTGCCGTAAAGCACCTTCGCGCCAGCACTTCTGGTGCAGGGCCTACGCAGGCAGCTGTTTTGGCCCAGAAGCACTGCAACAATGCCCTGGTAATTTGGGCCCGCACTGGCCGAGTTTGGCCAGTGCAAGGCCATTTCTGGGCAGGAGGAAGGCAAGAGGGAGGCAGAATGGGGCGGGGGCAGTGGTGTCATCTACAAATAAGGAACGGGAACACTGGGTGGGACTTCTGCGGGACTTCCACGTGATTGGCTGCCCGCCCGTCCCGTTCCGCAGCTGTCCTGGCCTCGGGGGGGGGTGCCTGCTCGCCAGGGGAGATGGGGGGCGCCGGAGCCTGGGTGAGCAGCGGTGGGGCGCGCAAACCAGGGGCAGCCCCCCCAAGTCCAGGGCAGCCACGGAATGAAACCGGCGGGCTGCCAATAACGCGGGAGTCCTGCCCAAGTCCCGCCCAGCATTCCCGCTCCTTGTTTGTAGATGACATCACTGGGCGGGGGTTAGGGCGTTCCGGTGCGCAGGGTGGTCTGGGGAGGGTGGGTGAAATTTGGATGCAGCTGTCAGGCCACATCCAAAACCCTGGCCCCAGGCCACTGCGAGAGGCTTGGACTTGTGCCTGCAATTTTGTGGGCGCAAATCCTAGCAGCCCTATTGAATTGCATGTGGCTTTCCGCATGCAATTGGTATTGCCCCTTACCCCACGCTAAGCTGCTGCGTAGCCTGCCTACACCTGCCCAAGCTAGGATTGCCGCCTCCTTGCTTCGGGAATTTATGCCAGACTTCCTATTTTGTAATAAGATCTCAAGACATTTGCTTTCTACCTGCTTACAACCGATTTTTGCTTTTATTGTCTTTTCTGATTTTATATAGGCATTTAATTGCTTGCTGGAGCTGCTGGATTCTTTTATACGGATGTTTTATTTTCTGACCCATTTTGCAAGCATCTTTCATGCTGGAGTTCTTCTTTTCACTGATTAAACACTTCAGGAAAATGATATGCAGATTCTAAATGGTATATAGATGCATTTAAGAATAAATAAATAAAAGATAAATTCAAATAATTGATTCAGAGCAGAGAAATGCAAACACAATAGCAACCCTTACTGACACTGACATTTCATTTTAAATCTGTAGGTGGAATAATTGGAGAAAATCTTCCATAATTGGAGTGTTTGCTATTTGAGAGAACTAAAGAAATGCATAGAACTATAATGAGTGTTTGAAGTGTGAGTTGGTTGTTGTTACTAGTGATGCTCCAGCTAGAAGGGACAACTCAGGGCACAATCCTAACCAACTTCCCAGTGCCGACCAAGCTGTGACAATGGGGCATGTGCTGCATCCTGCAGTTGTGGGGGGCTGTCACAGAGACCTCCTCAAGGTAAGGGAATGTCTGTTGCATTGTCCTTATCTCTGTGCTGGAAAGTTGGATGGCACCATCAGAGGATCACTTCAAATGAAATTTTATTCTTCCAGCTAGTGCCAGCCCATAGACCTTATGATGCAGGAGGCTGCATGCCAAATGCTGCCCCCTTGCCCAATTATGTGCCACCCTCTGCTCCTTCCACGCTCCACTGCTCTAGCTCTGCACTCTTCTCCCCTCAGTATGCAGAGGCGGATCTACAGGGAGGGCAAAGCTCTAAGTGTTGCAAGAAGCCTTACCTGTCATGTAAATCCCTCCTCTCCCTTGCTGCTATAGCCAGTAAGCAACGCCAAGATGTTGCTTTTCCCTGTGAGGATTGGCTAAAACGGTGCAGGAAAGGAGTGATTTCCACTGCAAGGTAAGGCTTCTTGCAAAACTTAGAGCTTTGCCCTCCCTTTGATCTGCCTCTGTCCTTATGTCCTCTTTTCTCCCCCATTTTCCTTATCCAATCCAGGGAATGGAAGGAGCAGTGGTGCACATACACAGGCAGCCTTCACCCATCTGATGGACGGCCTGATGGATGAACCAGCACTGCTCCCAACAGGCATTCTCTTGGTTCTCAAACGTCTTAGACCGGGACCCACGTTTTAGAATGGCACTTGTGTTGGGACCCACTGGAAGTGATGTCATAGCCGGAAGTGCCTTCATCAGATCGGAAGTGCTACCTTTGTGACATAATAAAATGACACTCCTGGAATGCAAACTGGCATTCTTGGACTGCAGCAATTGTACAACCCTGAAACATTCCTGACAGAAAGCAAGATGAGGACAAAGTATGATGTAAAAGCACTGAACTAAAAACAATTTAAAAAAAAACACTTTAAAATTCTAACTGTTAACATTCACAAAAGGAATATAGCAAGAGTAAGGTCTGCAGCTTCCAAGATGGCTGCTCCCAGCTTTCTGGGTCCCACCTGACATCAGGTCGCGACCCACCGTAGGTCCCAATTCACAGTTTGAATTCACAGTTTGAAATTCAATTCACAGTTTGAAAAGGTTGAGTGCAGAAAGTACCTACCAATAAGAGTGAAGTTGCAGCCTGACTCTCTCATTTGCACTTTCGTTAAAATTTTAGACATTTGTATCAAACATTAACTTTCAAAACACTATCCATCAAAGCACCAGATGATTAAGCCCCCCCCCCCAAAAAAATCAATCACAAATCAGGTTTCAGATGACACTGATGTCTTCTTGCTATTCCTTCCTCCTGGACCATTTCAGGCAGTTCATTTTATATTCCCGCAGTCTTGAAATATGGCTCGTGCCAGTATCTGCCCTTTTAGTAATCACCAAAGCAAAGCTTGGCAGTTGTCATAAATTACACTCTCGAAGAAGAAAAAAAATGCCAGCAATACTCTGAATTGATGAAACAGCATGGAGTCGCAACTGGCTGTCAGAGAATCCATTTGACCGATCTCTCTCTCCCTCTCTCTCTCCGTCTCTATCCCTTCTTTCAAGTCAGAAGGCTTTGAGTATTGCAATTATTTTGTGCCAACATATGCTGGATGAACCAATTATTTATAAAAGCATTATTTTAAATGACTGTGCAATTGCATTTTTTAATGCGCTCTTTCAAAAGAAAGCTATAAAGGATACAACTGAATAATTTTCATTTACCCACACAGCATTACAGAGTTTAAATAATAGCCTGTGGCCAGTGCAAACTGATTTATACAGCCCTCAAACATCAACATCAGGTGGAATGGCCCTTTGTGCTGGCAGAAAAAGAAGACGCGGCTTCAATCAAACTGCGGGTGCCTTGCGACTAATGTTAAGCCCAGGGCTGGATTATTCATTATGCGAAGAATGACTTGCTGAAGTAGATGGGAGCTTATGCCCATTTTGCACCTTGGCTCTCATTAAAATGTTTCCCACTCAAGACAGTGCTCTCTTCCCGTGAATGCAGAGCAGTGATCATGGACCCAGCTGGAGGAAAAATTAATTATTTGGTGAGCAGAATGGGGAAAGTCCATTCAATACTGGGGAAGACATCAGAAGCAGAGCAGAACATGGCAAGAGAAATAACAAGGGAGGAAACACATCTCTGCATGCAAACGCGCCTTTGTATGTGAACGCTGGCACACATGAGGGATGTGGCACATCTTGTGGGTCAAAGGCACGGGGGGGGGTGCAGAACATACTTAGAAGTGCATTCCTAAGCTGTGATGGAATAGCGAGGCTGGCGGGCCTGCGCAATACCCAGCGCAGCTTTGGTGTGCTGGGGAGCCTCACCAGAGCAATGGCATGCTCGCGCCCTTGTCCCAGAAGAGATTCCAGCTATGGTTTCATCAGATCTTCGCCTGCTAAATAGCAGGCAAAGAGCCGAGGAGGCAGCGTGGTGGAGGGACAATCATGGAACTACCTCAAGGTAAGGGGACATTTATGGCTGCATCAGCACTGGAACACTGGACAGGATTGGGGGCGCAATCCTAAGCAGCACTGGATTGGGCAGCCAGCACCAAATCCAATTCTGCTTTGGGGAGGCTGGAGCCTCCCAACAGCAAGGGCACGTTCGTGCCCTTACCATTGGGGAGGCTCCAGCCTCCCCAATGCGCTCCTTGGATCTGATTCCGGGTTTGCGCAATAAGGATCTGAACACTTACGACTGAATCGGGAGCCCACCCTCCCCCACCACATGCCGATCCCCGTCCCGGAATGGAACAGAGCATCCCTCGTGCTGACCAGCTTCAGTTGGCGCAAGGGAGGCTTGCCGTCGGCATTCTCAGGCCGACGCTACTTGTAGCATCGGCCTGAGAGCACTAGCGCCCCCACATCGGTGCTACTGATGACGCATCGATGCTACCATCTATGCTAATGACATGCTAGGATTGTGCTATGGGTTCTGAAAACTGTAGTTCTGAGAACTGTAGTTTTCAGGACCAGTGGAAACTGACTTCTACTTGGAAATTAAGTCTCCCTACTGCTACTGAAGCAAATGCAACTAGGGAGTAGAGGGTTTTAGTTCTAGACCGGGGTAGGGGGCAGCGACAACCTAAAATATTTGCAATAAACCAATCAAAGAATTGATTTAAAGAGAAGTTTCTCATTAAGCAAAAGACTGGTCGCTCAAGTAGTCAGGTCACACACAGTAATCAACAGGAATTTTATTAAGAATAAGAGGCTGTTTTTACGAAAGAATTTCGGCACTTGTGCTTACAATTCAGTTCACTTTCCAGTTCATGAAGTTTCCAGCAATGAATGAGAGTTTCTTAGACAGCGCAATCCTATAGACTGCACAGAGCGTCGGCGCAACAGGGTTGCACCGATGCTGCGCTGCAGGCAGCACTGGTCATGTTGCGCGAGTGCAGCGCCTCCCTAGCGTCGGACGAAGTCGGCCAGCATGAGGAAGGCACCATGACGGGGTGGCTTGGGGATTGGGGGGAGGCGTGTGGGAGGTGGGTGGGACATAGGCGGGACATGGGCGGGTCCAGGATTCAGCCATTCAGCCAAATCCTTGACCCATTTAGGAGGCCTCATGGCCCGAATTTGGGCCGCGCAATCTCCTCGGATCTCCTGTTTAGCAGGCACAGATCTGAGGAGCACATAGGGGAGGCTGAAGCCTCCCCTATAGTAAGGGAGCACATGCTCCCTTGCCACAGGGAGGCTCCAGCCTCTCCTATACTGCACTGGATACGATGTTGGCTGGCCGGCCTCGCCATTCCAGTGCAGTATAGGATCGTGCCCTGAGAGTAAGGGTTGATATATTCAAGAATGGTTTGGCATATACAGCAGGCCCATATTATCTGTGGGGGATCCGTTCCTGGAATCCCCACGGATACCAAAATTTGCAGGTGTTGGAGTCTGCGGATTTCAAGGGCCCTTTAAAGCACTGCTTCAGTTGCCTCTGGAGGCTTTCTGCAGCCTGGAGAGGCAATGCCCATCCACCCATGGCCTCTGCGCCTGAAGCCCAGAGTATTTTAAAGAGAACTTCCTGTTTTTGGCAAAAACAGGAAGTTCACTTTAAATCACTCCGGGTTTCATTCTGAAGCCCAATGCTCATGGCCTCTCTGGGCTTCAGAAAGCCTCCAGACCTGGCCAGAGCACAGCTTAGGTCAGATTCGGAGGGTGGAGGGAGGGATGGGTCAGCAACTGCTGTTAGTGACATCAGCAGATGCTGAACCTGCAAATAATGGGGGTCACCTGTACCCATAAAGCAAGCTGGCTTGGGTGTCTGATCTGCTGAATGCTAACTGCACACATGTAGAATTTCCACCTATATTTGGAGGCTTCAGAAAGAAACCTCAGAGGGAAATTACACTCAATTCCCAGTACATCTAAGCATTATAAGCTGCATGAACTAATATTCCAAACCATGTAATTACAAACTTCGGCAACAGCATGAATGTAAATGATGAGTAAAACACAGTGATTTGAACAGTGATCTAACAATGTATGCTATTAGCAGTCTACACTGGTAGTACAGTTCTAATGCCAAAGACACTAAAGAACTCTGGTCAGAAAGCTGAGAAATGCTAACAGTGCATAAAATTACAGGTGAAGTAGACCCAACGTGATGGTATAGATAATTTTTGTTGCACAGTTCTGGGTTGATGTAGCCAATTTTCAATGATTACATAATTCTGGAAACCAATGGAAATATTTGAAGCAATTAGGTCGCCGTGCCTTTGGCACATGCAGTATATAAACTGTTGCATTCACCACAAACTTGATCATAATTTTCTTGCTGGCACAAAGTGCTCCTTCATTCGAAGTGGAAATTTCAAGCACTAAACATACAAATGGATGTTTCATTCCTGTTATACCACTACGTTCTCATTTAACTAGAAGGTTGCGATGTGATAGATCCAAGAAAATGTTGGATGTTCATGGAACCCTACTATCCCAACATTATCTGGTCTTAAGCAGACAGTGAAGACGTGTTTTATTTGTTTAGCCTTCCCCTGAGTTTGTCTAGTTCTGTTGGTCGTTTGTATTATTCCTGCATCTACTCTCTTGTGTATTATTACTTTTTTTCTGTTTTTCAAATGAATTCTAATATGCATTTCGGGACGCAATCTTAGGCAGCGCCAGACTGGCGAGGCCGATGGGCAGCGCCATATCCAGCACTGCTTAGGACGGGCTGGAGCCTCCCCGTGGCAAGGCAGCATGCACTCCCTTACCATAGGGGAGGCTCCAGCCTCCCCTATGTGCTCCTTGGATCTGTGCCCACTAAAGAGCGGGCGCAGATCCGAGGAGACCGTGTGGCCCGAATCGGGGCCTTGCGGCCTCACTGACGGCCTTAGGATGTGGTTGTACTGCCACCTCCCAAGCCCATCCAGGTCCTGCCCAAGTCCCGCCTCCCCCCTCCCACCAATCCCTGTCCTGAAACGGGACAGAGAATCCCTTGCGCCGACCATCTTCGGTCAGCGCAAGGGAGGCTCTCTGTTGGCGCTCTGAAGCTGATGCTGCGAGCAGTGTCAGCCTCAGAGTTGGAGCAGCGACGTGGGGGTGCTGCTCGGCACCACATACCGGTGCTCCACCCCTCGCGTCAACGCAATGACATCGCGTCGACACAAAGGGCACGCTAGGATTGCGATGTTAATGGTTCCTTTAATGCAAGAGTCTCCAGACTTTTCAGTACAAGGGCCGCATCATATATTTTACAGATTTTTATGGGCTGAAAAATGTCAGTTTTATAAATAAATAAATGAAATTTTAATGAATGAACAAGTTTTACTAGGGGCTTTTTTTGGAATTGGCATGATATGATTCAGAACAAAAGAGAAATGCAATTACAAAAAACCAAGGCCATGCTTAAACTGAGAAATGATATAGAATAAATAAAAATGTCAAATATTTTAAGTTGCTGTGGGCCAGATAAAACCTTATGGAGGGCCAGATTTGGCCCCCAGGCCAGCCCCCAGACCCCTGTTTTTGTGGGACAGAAATGCAGCCTATTTTTTCCTTTAAGCATACAAATACTAGAACGCCAAATAGTGGCACCCACACACCTCTCTTATAGCCTGTGAGACAACCTTGGAGTCATTCTGGTCAAAACAAATGAGGCACGGGAGCTCACTTTTCTCTCTTGCTGAACACATGCAAAGATACACAGGTTATTCCTGAGCAAAAATTTGGCAATGCAAATTTTGATGGTACAAAATTAATATCCAGTAACTACTTATATAGGGGATATGGTGGCGCAGCGGGTTAAACCGCTGCTTTCCGACCGGAAGGTTGGGAGTTCAAGACTGCGCGACAGAGGGAGCTCCCGTTGCTTGTCAACTCCTGCCAACCTAGCAGTTTGAAAGCACCTACATGCAAGTAGATAAATAGGGACCACTTCGGTGGGAAGGGAACGGCGTTCCGTGCACTATGGCTTATAGTCATGTCAGCCACATGACCACGGAAGCTTGTCCTCGGACAAAACGCTGGCTCTACAGGCTTTGAAACGGTCAGGAGCACCGCCCCCCTACAGCCAGTCATGACTAGACCATTCGGTCGTGGGGAAACCTTTACCTTTTTAAAGTACTTATATACTTCTACAATAACCCTAAGGTTCAAGGACCATTTTCTTAGAGTGCAATCCTAACCTGGAGTTAGGCCAGCAAAGTTTGGCTGGAACAAGGGCCACTGTAAAGTATGTTTGGACCACTCTCAGAGTTAGAGAGGCCAGCACACAGATATGCATCATCCTCCCTGACTCCAAGAGTGGTCCAAACATACTTTACAGTGTCCCTTGTGACGGCCCAACTTTGCTGGCCTAACTATGCCCGCCTTACTCCAAGTTAGGATTGTGCCCTTAATGATCCAACTAAAAGACATTCATCAATTATGTTTTCTGTTTATGTTGTCATTGTTTTTGGTGCCATGTCAGGCATTTAAGAGCCCGATCTTGAGGAGTCTACTGTCAGTGGAAGGCTGGCTGGTGCCTGTTGAGCCCTGGCCAGTGGTAAGGTATTTTGGGATGGGGGGATGGGGAGTGAGCAGAATGGGGCAGAGGGAGGGGAGGATCAGGCCCAGGAGGGGGGTGGAGATGGCAGCAGCCTCTGCTGCCAAATCCCGAATCCCTTACTGAGCCAGGTGGCCCAGCATGGGCCTCAACTCTACGCCCATTCAAATGCAGGTGCAGAGCATAGAAAACCATTGCCACTGGCTGCAGTCTCCCAGGGGTATGGGAGCAAATTCTCCTTTAGCCAAATGAGACCTCTGGCAGTACCCCAGGGGCCAGATCATAGTTTGTGATCCAGTGATCATATAATCCAGTGATCATAGTTTGGGTGCCAATGGAGCCCTGGGCGCTTCTGAGCTCAGGATTGGGATGCCTCTCATTCTGGGGATGGAGATCCATGCTGGTTACTGTTAGACACAGGGCTGCACTTGTCTCTTAATAAATTCTTCTGTTTGCTCCAGTGTTACTTGTGTTGCAAGCAGCAAGGGGAAACTACAGAAAGGGGAATTATTTTTGTTTTACTGATGAAGAAAAGCAGAATGCACTATGTAAATTAATGAGAGTCTGAATTTTCTATTAGGAAAGAGAGTTTATCTGCAAATGGGCTTCTTGCTGAATATTTTTCTAAATGCATATAATCAGAAAACAAAGGCGGCATTATTATGGGAGAATGGCAACATGTGGATTGTCTTCTATATCTGCATGCCTTCTGGGGGAATTCATCTGCATGTAAACTCATTAAGCATCTCAGCTGATATTTCAGATCTTGGAATCCAATTAGGTGTGCCAATGACACACTGCCTTGTGGAACTGGATAGCCTCTTTGTGATAAAATGAAGGAATGATTGCATGACATCATCTGGAAACATGCCTGCATGTCCTACGTTCGTGCATGCTACTATGAGCTAAGGGTTCCATTTACATGAGGGGGGGGAATCACAAAGGCCAGAAATTACTGTTATCTAGGATCAAGTCTCAGTATCGTGTGATCAATCAAACTGGGGGTGCAATCCTAACCTGGAGTTAGGCCAGCACAGTTAAGCCAGCAAAGTTTGGTCGGCACAAGGGACACTATAAAGTATGTTTGGACCACTCACAGAGTCAGAGAGGCCAGAGCACAGATATGCACCATCCTCCCCAACTCCAAGAGTGGTCCAAACATACTTTACGGTGGCCCTTATGCTGACTAAACTTTGCTGGCCTGTGCTGGCCTAACTCCAGATTAGGATTGTGCTCTAATCATAACCTAATAGCCATATATGGTGCGAGAGTCTGTAACTCATACTTTACCACAGACAATGCTATGGAGAATGATTTCTGGCACCAACTAAATTCATGCCCCAATGGACCAAAACAGGTAGGACCTTTCTGTCTCCTGATACCTGAGTGCTGCCCTCTGTTGTCATCTTTATGCAGTGAGAAAAGACACACCAGTTCTCCCGGTTCTTTGCCCCCTGAATATTTTCTCTTCCATTGAGGTTTTAATATTTTTTATTCTCTCTCTCTCTCTCTCTCTCTCTCTCTCTCTCTCTCTCTCTCACACACACACACACACACACACACACACACACACACACACACACACATGTACAAGGTTTGTGAGGTTTAAGCACCAAGTATACAATAACTATCACCATTGCTACAGCTGTATTCATTTCACTTCATCATCTTATTCAGTATTTAGCAGAAAAGCAATATTACCTAATCAAATGTATTCACAGAGACTTATAAAATAAATCTGTAATTCTGTGAATCAAATTTACAACAATAGACAAATCTATATGGTTCCACTAAGGGACAAAGTTAACCCATGTAGCAACTAAGCTTTTGAAGTCCCATTGATGTTGAAGGTTCATCTTACCTTTCTGCCCCCTGTGTTTATGCGAAGTGGGGTAAGGAAGGGATCGAAGATCATATGGCTGGTTTCTATATTGACAGGTGACTGCCGCTTTCCCACAGAACACAGATTCCAGGCTGAATTCACCAAGCCCCAAAAGGAAGGAACTGTAACAAAGGGAAAAGAGGCATGATTTCCATTAGGGTGTTCAGGAAGAGAAAGGAATCAGTAGCAAATCTCAGATATCTTGTATTATATGCTACACATACCAATACTCTGTAGATTATATGTTTTAACCCAGTGGTTCTCAAACATTTTAGAACTGAGACCCACTTTTTAGAACAGCACTCATGTCAGGATCCACCGGAAATGATATCATGACCCTGGAAGTGATGTCATGCCATAAGTGATATCATCAAAAGGAAGTGCAATCATTTTGACATAATAAAATGACACTCCTGGAATGCAAGTTGGAATTCTTGGACTATAGCAATTACACAGCCATAAACATCCCTGACAGAAAGCAAGATTAGGACAAAATATTATGTAAAAACACTGAACTAAAACCAATTTTTTTTTAAAAAAAAAGCTCACTTGAAAATGCGAACAATTAACACTCGCAAAAGAAATATAGCAAGAGTAAGGCCTGCAGCTTCCAAGATGGTGGCTCCCAGCTTTCTGTGACCCACCTAATATCAGGCTGGTACTCACCAAGTGGGTCCCGACCCACAGTTTGAGAAACAGTGTTTTAACTATTGTATATTTCTCCCAAACTCATATAGATGATATCCCAGTGTAAAAATAACTAAAATTGCTTAAAATTAAAAAAAGACGGAACACAGTTTCCCTTTACAGAGGACTACAATCTTTATTCTTCACAGCTTGCATGTGTGAATGTTACATTGGTTTGGCCTGCTATTCTTTTCCCCAGGGTGTTGTTGCAATGACTGGAAAGCAGACTTCACAAACAGCTCATATCAGGGATAACCTCTGACTTGACTGAACAGGAGTTCATTCAAGAAAAATACAACATTCAGTATCACTCCTGTTTTGAACACATGTGCAAAGGATCAAGAAATGAGTCTTTGTCTCAAGAAATAGGATGCAATCCTAACCTGAAGGTAGACTGGCACAATTAAGACAGCAAAGTTTGGCTGGCACCAGGGCCACTGTAAAGTGCATTTGGACCACTCTTGGAGTCAGGAAGGATGGAGCACGTCTGTGTGCTGGCCTCTCCGAGAGTGGTCCAAACATACTTTACGGTGGCCCTTTTGCCAGCCAAATTTTGCTGGCCTAACTGTGCTGGCCTAACCCCAGGTTAGGATTGTGTTCTTAATAGCATTTGGTAAGGCACCAAAAAAAACACAGGTCTACAGTTCGGTTCACACAAGAGACTGTGAAACAGCATCCCTGTGTTCACACAGAAGCCTGCAGGAAAGAGTGGCAGCAGCCATCCACACTGATCAGGATCAAGGGCTGTGGACCACCTCCTTCCTTCCAGCCTCCTCAATGCAGCCTCTGTTCACTGTTGGTGACAACCACCCTCTATAACAACCACACTCTGCTATCACTTATGGAACACACCAGGCTGGATTTGATCTATTGGATCACGGCAAATTGTGTGATGACACTTGTAGTCTTGAGTGAATGTTTCCACTGCGAAATGCCAGGTTGTTTCCAGAAAGGATTTTCAAGGTAGGCACATTTTAGACCACTGGATGTCAAACTAGCCTATGACCTTTGTTACTCAACAGTAAGTCCAATGAGGGGCCTCAGTCCAAAGGAGAAGAGCAGAAGTGGGGATGGGTGGGTTCTGCTGATTCTTTTTTTCGTACACTGTAAAGTACATCTCCCACAGATGAATTCATCTGTTCGGTTCCTTCTACTTGCCCTGATAATAGCAGAAATTTAATTTCCAGCTTCACTTCCTTCCCCTTGTGTTGACTTGCTGAGCCCCTCTCTCTCTCTCTCTCTCTCTCTCCCTCCCTCCCTCCCTCCCTCCCTCCCTGATGGCAGAAGCAGCAGGTGAGCCCCAGCTCACAGAAATGATCCCTGTGCTTGCTAAAGCAGCAGAGATCTAACAAAGAAGGATGTGTCGCTAGGAGTAAAGCCCAGCTTTTGGATTAAGGAATATCATGGACTCATGAAAGAAACTCCATGGTCAGTATTAAAGAACTGACCATACAGCTTCTCCACTCCCTTATCTCCAGGCATGTTTTACAGCACATAGAAACCCATTGGAAAACATATTTTCCATTACGACTCTTCAGCACAAGAGGGTGCATTTCTATTTGCATGCTGAAGGATCCAAGTCCCTGATTAAAAAAGAATACCTTTGCCTGCCTTTCCATCCCGAAAAGCAACTTCCAAAGCAGCCACACCATTACAGTAATCATAAAAGATAGCAAAACACCATATAGGGAGATAAACTGGCAACCAACAGATATACGGTGGAAATAAGAAGCGCACAGAAAGAACGGCAATTCTCAGTTAGAAGGCAAGCCACAGGCACAGTGAAATAAAATGGTTTTTACCCAGCATCTGAGCATCGGCAGAGAGGAGACCAAACGAGAAACATGGAGTTCCAGATCATGGGCTCCACAACAGAAAAGGTTCTATGTGCACCTTCCCCCCCCCAAACAACAGCAATTCCCACCACCATCAGTTATTTTAGGGGGCAATCCAGAAAGCCCATTTGGCTGGCACTTCTCACTAGCACCAGAAGTGTGTTGCAAACGTGCCATAAGGAATGTCTGCACCGCAGAAACAGGCACTGGGCCAGTGCAAGGACTTGCGTCGACCCACTTACGCTGCAGATGATGGCAGGTAAGCCGCTGCCACACCGGCTGACTTCAGCCAATGTGGCTGCTTTGAAGGGCGGGGGGAAGGTGGAAGGGAGGTGGGGGAAGCGGAACGAGGGGTAGCCCCTTAGACAGGCATGCCTGGTGAGGGGGGGGGGGTTAGGGCAGATCCTAACCCCCATGTTTAGGCGTTGAGGCCCCAATCTGAGCCACTTGGACTTGCACCTGCTTTTTAGCAGGTGCAAGTCTAAGCAGCCCCATAGGGCTGCCTGTGGCTTTTCCTCGGAATAGGAGGACAAACATCCCCTTGCCCTGTGATGAGCTCCAGCTGCCTCCTACCCTGTGCAGGGGGATTCAAGCAGTTGGACTTTCCTAGAGCACAAAAATAACCAGGCACATTCCCTTACCGTGAGAGGCCTCTGGGGCTGCCTCCCAACTGCATGATGCAGCACATGCCCCACTGGCACAGCTATGTCAGTGCTAGAAGGTTGGTTAGAATTATGTCCTTATTCCATCAGTTTCAGTAGGATATGAAATCTGACACATATTCAAATAGCTCCCATTGACCTTGATGGGCCTTCCAAGTAAGTGTGCATGGGATTGCAGCTTTAATCACAGCTAAGACTTATCTGGATTAGGACCACTATCCACTCCATATTTCAATATGCAGATGAGAAAAGTAGGATCTTTGCATTGTGTAACGCTAATGCAAAATGCATTAGCATCAACCGTTGAAAATGGGATGTGCAACATCAAAGAGGTGAGTGAAACAGTCACACCTGAAAGGTATTCACTATTTCATTCTCTCTTCAGACACCAAAGAATGCATTTGGTACCAAGATGAAAGAACACACAATTTGATATTTTGTGCTATTTTTCCTAAACAGTAGATTTGCGTATGAGGAACATTAACACAACAAAGAGTAACAAGTGAAGGGAGAACACAGGAATGCTGCGATTGAAACCATACAAAAATTACAAACTTTTCTTCACTCAAAATTTGCAGCAATTATGTTGCTGGCTGCTTCCTCTACATTCTTCATCAGACATTAAAAATAAAATAAAAACCTAAATCCAGATTTCCTGGGTTCATTACAAACGGAGTCCTTATAACATGACGGAGAGCACTGCAGGGCCTAGAGACCACCAAGCCTATTTGCATATTGGACTCTCTGCACCTTTTCCGGATAGAAATGAAGACCTTGGACTTACTGGAGATGGTTAGGGAGGCCGACTGGATCCATTCGTGACCAGAAAAACTCAAGATTTCATAAAGACCTCAGTCACAATTGGCTTTAGGGCAATTGGACCACTTTGGTCAAAGTGGGCCCCACACCTGGAGAGGTCCCATGTTGGAGAGGCAGGCAGAGTGTCAGCAGCCACAGTAGGTACCTCATTCTGTAGCTGATGCTCTGGCATGGAATCTTCCATGCTAGGCATCACTAGGAGAGCAAGGAAAGTAGAGCATTGCTGCTGGGCGGCTCTCCCTTCTGGCCATGGGTCCGGCTGGCTTGAAATTGACCCACCAGAAGCAGTGCTGCTACTGTCGGATGCCTTGCTGCTGCTGCTGCTGCTGCTGCTAATGTTGGTGAATGAGCGGGGCACAAAAACGTTTGGCACTGGGCCTCCCAGTTCCTAATGCCGACCCTGGTCACAGTGAACCCAGAACAAATAGGTGTAATGGGAAACATTTTTTTTATTATGCCCATTACCCTGAATGCACAATGGAAATGCTGTAGCATATATGGTCCTCTGTGGAACCGGAGGTCTTCCGGCTGTGAGTCCTCAGCATCTGTTCCTCAACCCTGCTGAATGTAGCTGAAGCAGTCGGAATGGCAGAGAGGACCCACTTGCTATCCTGGTGGCTTCAGACGGTACCACTGGCACAGGGCGCAATCCTAAACTGAGTTAGGCCGGCATGAACTAAGCCAGCAAAGGACACTGTGAAGTATGTTTGGACCACTCTCGGAGTCAGAGTGGCCATCCTCCCTGCCTCCAAGAGTGGTCCAAATGCGCTTTACTGTGGCCCTCGTGCTGGCCCAACTTTGCTGGTTCAGCTTATGCTGGCCTAACTCCAGTTTAGGATTGCACTCACAGTCACATACAAACTGCAGCTAGGAGCATTGAATATAAGAGGAAAAACATTTCCAGGTCTCACCATGAATCGGCCACCAAAACAAACCAGATTTTTCCTCAACAGAGATATGGCAGCTTGCTCAATGCAACCCAGGAATGTTCCTAGATCAGGGGTCTCCAGCCCCCAGCCTGCAGGACAGATCTGGCCCATCTTCTTTCATTTTCTTCTTTACTTTTTTCTCAGTGTTTCAAACGGCAAGTACAAAAGCAGAGATTTTCACATTTACCAGAATCCATTTTGTTGTGCTTTGTCATCTGAGCAATCTGAAGAGCTAATGATTTTTTTTTTTTAGAGAGAGAGAGAGATCTGAACAGCATGTCATCCATTTGGATTTAGCACAAACACACCAACAACAGACTGGAGTGGGCTCTGTAAGCCAATTAAACAATGGTGCCATTAATGAAATAAATTGGCTCATAGTGCATAACAGAGGCTGAATAGTGTAGGTTAACATTCAAGAAAAACAAAATGTCAATTAACCAATTACTTTCCATTTTTCATGAAGATAGCTGGCGCCAAATCCTGGCCCAACTATGAAAAGCCGTCTCCCACGTGAACAGAGCTTAACGTTCCATGAGGGAGCCTGCAATCTTTGTCTCTGATCTCCCTAAAAGTTCACTCCAGCCACCCACTTCTGCATTCTGCCACCCTAGCAGGCTCTGCGAAAGGATTTCTGGGCAGATGTGGCTAGGCAGTGTGAATTTGGGGGGGAGATCGAAGGCTCCCCCATGGTAGGCTCTGTTCATGCCAGGAACAGGTTTTCCATGGAGTAGCAGTTCATGATTTGGAGACCACTGCTCTAAGAAATTATCCATTCCTGAGGCCTACCTATCATGATACTTCTGAGCACACAGTGTCAAAGAATACAATTTCATAAATGTGTCTTTTTCTGACACATACCTTAATGGTTCTAATATGATTTCCTAGGCACTGATTTCTGTACTAAAACTGTCTTTATACCAGTTGTGGTATCCATTATCAACAGAACAAAAGATCACCTCTCAGAAAGAATTCAAAGAAGCACTTGATCAGTTCTATACTCCAAAAGGGACTTTAACAGTGGTTCCCAAACCTTTTCGACTGGAGGTTCCCTTGACTTACCAGGCCATTGGCTGTGGCTTTCCATTAAGGCTACAATTATTATTATTATTATTATTATTATTATTATTATTATTATTATTAT
>JAJKFI010000076.1:3798544-3814690 GCA_029204185.1 Lerista edwardsae
CAATCAATCAATCAATCAATCAATCAATCAATCAATCAATCAATCAATCAATCAATCAATCAATAGTATTTATATACCGCTTTTCAACACAAAGTTCACAAAGCGGTTTACAGGCAAATAATAATAAAGTTAAATGGCTGCTTGTGTCAACCATGGCTCCATCCCTTCCTGTCTGCTCCTTCCGGTCCCACTGTGCAGGAGGGAAACTTTTGAACTCTTATTGGCTGGCAGCTCCCAGCTGACAATCAGCTGGTGAGCAGGAGCCCACCTGAAACAGAAGCTGATCTGCCAGCCAAAATCAGCCCAGGCAGCAGAGGTAGAAACTTTGTGAGGAGGATCAGCTTCGCGTACCACTGGACAACAGCTCAGGCACCACCAGTGATACACATACCACTGGTTGAGAAATGCTAGAGGCTGCAACAGCATCTTTGCTTCCAGACTGGTGCAACAACAGTCATTGTGGCACACCAAATGGCTGTGACTGTGTCTCTACCGATCTAGCAGGCTGGGCTGGGGAAAGCAACAAACACAGCATTTGCAAAGAACTGCGGGCATGATCGGCTTCTCTGAATCGTCTGCCATCAGGCTTGATGGCATCCGAAAGAAAACGTCAGCCACTGCAGAAAAGCCTGGCCACGTGGCTAGTCTTGCAGAAGATGTTTGGGACGAGGCAAGAGAAGGCTGACTCATTCACTTCTCAGGACTCTGCCTCCAACTTGCCTAACGCAATGGGAGACAACCTAGAGAATACTGGGGTGTGTAAGCAGATTAGCAATGGTGTCACACGATGGTTGACAACAATGGCATGGCAATTAATCCTCCCAGCTGCTCTGATGATGCTTTCCTCTCCTCGCCATTTTAGAAACTGCACATCATGAAGCCGCCAGCCGCTTACGCAGATGCGGAGAGAATTCCGGGCAAAAACAAGGTTCCAGAATCGGCCTCCGAACTGGCATTGGGCAAGGCACAGAAGAAGCAGATGGCTTTCGCACTCTGTTTTCTTCGCAGTTATATTTTAAATTTTACAAAAGTGAAAACTAGCCATTTTGCACAGCCTTGACGGATTGGAGAATCAGCTTCCCAGGACACGGCTGGCTACCGTGCCAAGCAGATGGATTCTCCGACAGCCTGATGGCTGCGGGGACTTCACTCTCTTCATTTCTCTCTTGTGAAGGCCTGCACAGCAAATGCTTTGTTTGTGAGTGCAGTGCATGAAATGCTGTGTTCCTCACCCTTCCCCCATTCTTTCCAATAAGCACGTCTGGACCACTCCGAGTCAGGGGCGGGGGGTGGCGCACATCTATGTGCTGGCCTCTGACTCTGAGAGCTCAATCCTAACCTGGAGTAAGGCTGGTATGGTTAGGCCAGCAAAGTTTGGCCGGCACAAGGGACACTGTAAAGTATGTTTGGACCACTCTCGGAGTCAGAGAGGCCAGCACACAGACATGCGCCATCCTCCCTAATTCGGAGAGTATCCAAATGTGCTTTAGGGTGGCTCTTGTGCCAGCCAAACTTTGCTGGCCTAACTCCAGGTTAGGACTGTGCTCTTAATAGCCTCTGTTTAATTTGTCAGGGCAACACAAGTAACTCTCTCTTTGGAAGCCAACATCGGGATCACAGCAGAAAACAAACGTGCATTTTATCTTACAGAACTGTATCTTGACGTTTGTGGTGACGCCATGACTTGAACAATGCGGATTGTGTTTGTAACTGCCAAAGATGTTGACTGTAGATACAGTCATGTATCTGTAGATACATGATCGACTTGCACAAATTCAAGTATACACACTTCCCTGCCTTCCCCCCAAAAATACAGATAAAAACAACCACTGAAATACTTCAAGTGATTCCACCCACCATTCACCTTAAGCTGCAATCCTATGCACACTTACCTGAGAGTAAACATCACCCTATACACTTCTAAGTGAACATGTATAGGACTGTGCTGTTACTCTGTCTATGCCCTGCTATGATCCTTGAGTGACCCCAGTTGCTGTTCCCTCAGTCATCTCAGGGCACAATCTGAGTGCGCCCTAGGGCCAATGCAAGCTGCTTGCGCTGGCCCTGTGGTGTTGCAAAAGTGCCATGAAGCCAGTGCCAGTGCTTTCAGTGCAGGGCTATTTCTGGGTGGGAGGGGGGCCATAATGGGGCAGGGGGAGTGCATTTCGGCAGGCGGGGCGGCCCAGGGAGGGGGTTGGATCCTGGATGCGGGCATTAGGCCACATCCAAAGCCCCATCCCTGACCTGCTGCAGGAGGCTCGGACTTGCGCCTGAAGTTTTGCGGGTGCAGATCCAATCAGCCCTATTGGGTTGCCTGTGGCTTACCGCGAGGCAAGGGGACATACATCCCCTTGCTCCGCACTAAGCTGCTGCCGCCTCCCAACTTGGATAGGATGCAGCCCAGGCTGGCTGGCCGGCCTGCCTGTGCCTGCCCAAGTCAGTCTTTAGGAGCCACAACTCTGTAGTTTTATGACCTAGATCAGGACAGCTTCAAAGGTGATCAAAAGGCACTCTTGAACCTTCTGCTCTCCTCCTGCCCCACTGTCCTGGCGGATTGGTTTTTTTTAAAAAAAATTTGATCAGCTCCCAGGTTCTCTTCTCAGCTCAGCCTTGCTTAGAGCACTTCCCTTGGATGTGCCTTGGATAGCCTCCCTTTGCATAAAAGCATCAAAAGCTTTTAGTCCATCGTGGGCTATAGGCAATGATGGGTTGTAACCTCCTTACATTGGTAGAAGGCTACTTCAGAGTACCGGGTGCAAGGGAATGGCCACAGGATCCAAGCATCTTGTTGTCTCATGCTTCCCTGGGGCACCTGGTGGGGCCGCTGTGAGATACAGGAAGCTGGACTAGATGGGCCTTTGGCCTGATCCAGCAGGGCTCTTCTTATATAGCTTTGGCTATAAATAACTAATTTCCAGAAGCCTAAAGTCTGCCTATCCCTGACCTTGATACTTGGCATATTTTACTGAACAACTAATCTGTGGGGTCTATGCAGAGAGTGGTGGTTCAAATTTCAACCTAGCACCTGAAAAAAATACTCTTCTCCAGCCTCTTCTGAACCTAGATCTCGTCCTCCTTCCACCAACATAGCTATGATTGACCTAAAAATCTCCTGGTGTGTATGGGGCAGGGGGCAGTGGCATTCCTGTCCACTGTGGTGCCCAAGGGCAAACCTCCAAAGGTGCCACCCCCTATCCCCACTGCCTCCTCCCAGGGGCCTTTTGAGGGCCGGTGAGGCAGCACTGCCTTTCAGGTCCTCAAAAGGCCTTCTGGATGTCAAAAATTGTCACTTCCAGTTTTTGGCCGAAAAGAAGAAGTGACTATTTTCCGCTTCCAGAAGGCCATAGAAGCTGTGCGTGAGACCTGCCTCTCCAGCCCCCAGAACGCCTTTGGGGGAGACAGAAGGGGTGGGGGGCAATGGCAATCAGGCAGTGGGATGGAAGTAGTGAAGAAGACCAATTCCATGCCTGGGATAATTTAAAAAGGGGTTGAGAATAAAACAGCCAGTATTATTATGCCACTGTACAAGTCGATGGTAAGGCCACATCTGGAGTACTAAGTACAGTTCTGGTCGCCACACCTCAAAAAAAAAAGATATAGGGGAACTAGAGAAAGTGCAGAATAGAGTGACCAAAATGATTGCTGCCTGGGACACATCCCATATGAGAAAAAGGCTTCAGCATTTGGGGCCCTTCAGTTTAGAAAAAAAGGCGCCTGAGGGGGGACTTGATCAAGATGCACAAAATTATGCATGGGATGGATAAAGTGGATAGAGGGAGGTTCTTTTCCCCTCTTTCACAATACCAGAAGCAGGGGCATGCACTAAAATTGAGTGTTGCGAGAGAACAGATAAAAGGAAATACTTTTTTTTTACCCAGCGAGTAATTAAACTATGGAACTCCTTGCCACAGGACGTGGTGATGGCATCTGACCTAGGTCCCTTTAAAAGGGGATTGGACAGATTCATGCGGGGAAAGTCCATTGTAGGCTATAGGCCATGATGGGTAGCGCAACTTCCATACTTTAGAAGTAAGCTACCTCAGAATGGCAGATGAAGGGAGAGGCAATGAGATGCAGGCATCTTGGTGTCTCATGTACTCCCTGAGGCATCTAGTGGGCCACTATGAGACACAGGAAGCTGGACTAGGTGGGCCTTCAGCCTGATCCAATGGGCCTCTTATGTTCTGTGCAGGCAGTAGTGGGAGGATGCGATAGCACTGCCGCCGCCACCCCCCTGGGTGGCACCCCAGGTATTTGTCCCCTTGACCTCCCCTTAGGTACGCCACTAGTGTGTGCATGTGTGTGTGTGTGCATGTGTGCCTCTGTGTATGAGCCAGTGTGAGTGTGTTCTCTCTATTTCTACATTATTGAATCTTCTGTTTCATAGTGTAGCCTTATAACAAGGCCCCCTACTCTTCCATTTGCTATTACTTTCTCCTGCTGTTTTCATCACTTATTCCCTCCACTGATTTTTTTTTCTTCAGCAAACAGGGAAGCAGCTCTGTGTGGCCAACACAATTTTTACAGAAAATATGGATTGCCAATTTTCTGGCCGCAATCTTAGCTGCCACTGAATTATTGTGTTTGGCAATAAGAGGCATTGCAATCATTACCTCCATTATTAAGCTTTGCTGCATCACTGTTCACGGATCTAAGTATTGCAGGCTTAATATTTCCTCTCTCTTGCTATCACAATGAGATGTTTCCTCATGCCTGCTGATCAAAAGGACAGCCTAATAAGTGGGTGGTTTTTTTTAAAAAAAGAATTATACAGCTATGCTTTACACACACAAACACAGCCATCACTATTAACAGTTTACATAGCACTTTGAATGTGGTGCTTCAAAAATTGTGCTCTTGTTTGTTTGCAATACAAAAGTGGTGGACCTGAGGCGGGGCAAGGGGTGCAAATGCCCCAAGCGCTGGGCAGGGGGAGGGCAGACAGTGATGCCACCTGCCCAACTGCCAGTGCCTGTCCCGCTCCCTAGGTCTGTGGAAGCTGCTCCTCAGAGTGATCAAGTGCGCTCTGAAGGGCTGCTCGCACTCTGACGGGTCACTGAGAAGCCGCTGTGGACACTGCTTCCCGGAGCGACTCAGTGTTGCTCCGAAGAGCCGCCTCGCCCTTCCACAGCCGCTTCGCAGAGTGACTCAAGGTAGCTATAAAGCACTGCTTGCCCCTTTCTCCTCACATCAACCTGTCACCCATGGAACCCCCTGAACGGCTGTGGCGGAAGCGGACTACATTTCAAAGGATTCTGGAATCCTGCAAAGGATTCTGGGATCTGCAATGTACATTGCAAAGGATTCTGGGGCACATGGTAGGCACATACCCAGTTTGTATGGCCAGACCACTTGGCCCTAGGTACCATCCAAGCAAAATGAGTGTGTGCTTTAAAATGCACCCAACACTTCTCTATCGCTGTCATATAATTGATAATTAAACGCTTAAACTACATTAGAGATTTGTGAAGGGAATCTCACAGGTGGTGGAGTTTTTAAAGGTTTGTTTGCTGTGTGGGATCAGAGCAATGGGAGGAGGGAATTTAACTCCTTCCACCCACAACAATTAATTCTCTCCAGCTGTTGTTGTACCATTTGTCTAAGCATTTGGGTAGTCACGGATTTGAGATGTAAGAGAAATTTTAATTGATAAAATGGTATAAGATAAAAGTGCTAATCCTCCCTCGCCTAGCACTTCAATTACAATACAGTGTACAATACAATACAACCAACTCTGAATTTTTTTAAAAAACAAAATAGGGGCTGGTAGTTCTGTTTGTGGCTCTTATACATCACTTCTAGTTTTGCCCATACAATGATGGACAAGTTGGACTTCCAGGAAGTTTGTCCACCCTTACTGGCTGAGGGTACAATCCTAACCTGGAGTTAGGCCAGCAAAGTTTGGCCGGCACAAGGGATACTGTAAAGTGCTTTTGGACCACTCTTGGAGCGCAATCCTAAACTGGAGTTAGGCAGCACAGTTAGGCCTAGCTATGCCGGCCTAACTCCAGATTAGGATTGCACCCTCCGTACTATGTGCAGGGGAGCAATAACAGGGGAGGGCACTGATGTTCACCCATTGCTTGTGGGGAAATATTCTCTGCATTCTCTGGTCATTATTATTACTCATGTCATGTCATGTCATGACTAGTACTATCTCTCAGCCTCACCTACCTCACAAGGTTGTTGTGAGGACCAAAGAACCACGCATACCAACCTGAGCTCCTTGGAGGAAGGGTTTATAAAGTGAAAAATGTAAGTAAGTACCATACTGCAACATTACCAATGCTGCAATCCTAAACACACTTTCCTGGGAGTAAGTCCCATTGAACCCAATGGGGCTTACCTCTGTGTAGACATACATAGGAATGTGCAATCCTCTGCATGCCTACACAGAAGTAAGCCCCATTGGGTTCAAAGAGACTTACTCCCAGGAAAGTGTGTTTAGGATTGCAGCATTGGTAACGTTGTAGTACTATGTCAAAAATTTATGGGCCCAGGGTGTCAAATGATGTGACTGCGCCACGGCTTCCAATTATGAACTACGGTGTAGAAAACAAGGTACTATAAAAGGACAGCATTCAGCGATGTTCCAAAAAGTCTCTCTACCCACATTTCTGCTGTGTTTGGAAAACAGAGTCCCACTTGAATGCCCTTTTGACATTCACATTTAATTATGCAAAAATTGGTAGCTATAATTTTAAAGCATTTTTTTTCCAATTAAGATTATTACCTGGGGAAAACGCATGTAGCAATTACAATTAGCAACCTTTAGCCTCCCTGATCATCTGGTTATTTTCATCGACGCACTGAGGATAGGGCGGTGGGCAACAAAAAGAAGCCGGTTCTTCCATTCCACTGATTTAAGCACTCTTAATTCCACTTTGCAGATTGTGCAACCCATGGGCAGGACCGGGATTTTGAGAAAGGAGAAACTGCACAGTTTTATGTAATTAAATTGTTCTTGTCTCAGTGCAATTGGAATTAGTACGGAACTGAACTAAGCCATAAGAGTGATTTACCACGGGCTTTTTGTGAGACTGACTACAAACTACCTTTGTTTAATTTTCATGGCAATAACCCGGCCTGTTCATGTGTCACATTAGTCTTCTGTGCACTGTAAAATTGCTCCCGCTGACGATGAAGCTGATGGGTAGCTATGTACAGCCAGAAGGAGTTTCTTGCACAGCTACCTTCCATGAGAACACAGTAATGGCGCTAAGCATTCATTTGGGAAGTATTGGGAGCTGTGCTAGATAGTGCCTATAGGTGAGTAGGATCAGAACACGCTCAGGGATAAAGTCTTCATGAAGTCTGCTTGGAACTGGACAGACCCACAATGAATGCTTCATTAGAGGCTTCCCTGGTCAAGAAAGTGGACTCTATTTTTTATCCAGGTTGCCACTCTGGAACTTATATAACTGCATATGGGGAATCGTAAGGCTAAAAGAGGGCCCAAAGGTGTAGCACATACAACCTGCTCCTGGCCCAAGAAGAATCATCAACACATTCTGCTGGACAGAGATCAACATACACAGTCAGATTGCACTGATGCAATAAGTATATACTGCCATTCTAAGCTTAGGGAGAAGGGATTCAGGACCCTCTCATTTTGCAGTGGGGAACCAATCCATTAAACTATCCAAAGGCTTTCAGAGGAGAGAAAGAGACATCTTTAAGATATTTGTCTAAGGGCAACCTTCAAGCATCCTGGTATTCATTCATTCATTCATTCATTCATTCATTCATTCACTATATTTCTATCCAGCCTTTTTTCCACATGGAAGGAGACCCAAGAGGGCTAACAATTAAAAACACACACCATAAAATAAATACAATTACAGTAAAAACAATACTCAAAAAGCTTAAAAACAATTAAACATTAAAACAAAGCAATCACCCTAGACCTCAACATTAAAATACATCTCACTAAAAACGCCTGATATTGGCATCCTGATATCTGACTCACCTGAAACAAGTCTAGCAAGGGTTGGCCATTGACATTTCTAGAATATAATTGCTTCAGTCTTGTCTGTGAAAGGGCACTGTTGATCCTAAGGGCTCTTATGTTCTTAAGGTAGACACCACAAGTCACTTTGTGAACTTCTTATGATGAAAAGCATCATATAAATCTTATTAACCAGAACAACATTGATAATAACCTTCTGGCTCAGATGTGCTGCCTATCCCTTGTCTCTGCAGTTTCTAACTTCTTCAAGCCCAGATCGTTCTTGTCCTTTATCAACACCTCCATGTGCATGCTCGGTGCACAAAGAAAAACACAACTCACTGCACAGTACTTCTCAGCTCCTTGCAAACCCCCGCCGCCACCAACCACCACATCCTGGATAGCAGTCACAGGGCATTGATGGCCCAATGACTGCCATCATTGGCAGTCTGAGTAGACCTGAGTAGACCTTCTGAGTAGACCTGAAAGAACAAACTCTTAAACAACAATTTCCTTAAAAGCTTAGCGTAGGAACATAAGAAGGGCCCTGCTGAATCAGACCAAGGGCCCATCTAGTCTAGCTTCCTAGACTCCAGTGGCCCACCAGATGCCAAGCACACAAGCCAACAAGATGCCCTGCATCCTGTTTCTACTCCTTTGCATCTGGCATCCTAAGGGACCTGGCACTTTGTCATAACGAGGCACTTTGTCACAGGAGGCACTTGGCTGCTCAAGAAGGCGCACTCACTAGGAAAGTCTAGCCATAAGATGCGGGACCCTGCTTTTAAGAACAGAGTCACCAGATATGTGATCCATCACAAGCAGCGGTCCAAAGCATTTAAGTTTTTTACCAAACATTGTGGACAAAATGTCAAAAGAAGTTTGGAAAAACGCACATGAGATATGATCTTGAGCTATATTTGCAAGTGGTACACCTCTTTCCATAACTGAAATTCAATACTAGAATATTACAAATGAATCTGTCCATCATACAAATTACTGTAACATTCTTGCTTATCACGTTCTCTCCTAGGTAGATAGTATGACGGAGTTTAAAACAATGGCTGTTCAAGGGGTTGATCAAGCAGACTGATGTCAAATGGATGAACTGATATACTGTACAAGGAAATCATTGTGTTACTAGTTCAAGCCTTGAACCAATATTCCTGAAAGCAATGGTGTTCCTATGTGGGGGGGGGGGCAAAATGATAAGTGTAATGCGGCCTGGTACTTCCCTCTTGCCTATAGAGCCATTTGCAGCTCCAAGAGCGGGCTCTGAGGCTGTGCTCTCCAAGCAGCTAATGGCTCTGGAGACGGTGGGACCACCTTTTTAAAGTTCAAGCCTGAACTTGCCAGTGAATTCACAATAGAGAACTCACTGGCATCCCTACTGTGTAATTAAAGATGTCCTCAATTACGATTGGCATTTTTTCCATTGTGATTTGCAGTCAGTCCTCGTTCTCTGCTATGGTGAGGTTCCTGGAAATCCTCACAGGTAGCAATTTTGCAGATAATGAACCACTGATTCCTTAAGGTGCAGCAGGAGTTGCTAAAAGATCTCTGAAGGCTGCAGAGACCTTCCGGAGGCTGCAGGGATCTTCAGAATGGCACCTGTAACCAGCACGGACCTCTTAAACATGACCGGTGGATGCTTCTGCTAACCATTTTAAAGGGTCAATGCTGGTCGCAGGTGCCATTCAGGTCTGTGCAGCCTTTGGAAGGTCTCTGCATAATGGATCACAAAGGCAAAGGCACAGATAACAAGGAAAGTAGCAATTCTACCAGTGGTGTCATTCAAATGATTTAGGAACAGGAACTCACTTTTGATTGGCACTTGTCGGGAACCCGGAACCAGCCATGGAGCCCATTAGGATCTGGAACGCCCGTTCTGGTCCGTTCCCCCTGAATGACATCACTGAATTCTACCTCTCACAGATAAGTGAATTCGCAGATAGCGAGTTCGCATATAAAGAGGACTGACTGTATATAGCGCCATCTATGTGCATGGCACTTTGCAACAGAAGGAAAGTCAAGTCCCTGCCTCACTGACATCTCATTTTCACCAATCCTGCTAATTAGCAACAAAAGGTAATCCTGGGAGGCCAGTTCACATGGACACTTGACTTCAGCGTCCCCAAACTCTGTCAAAGAAATTGGGTCATGCACACCGTCGCCTCTGAGACCACCTTCCTAGTCATTCTCCCCAAAAATGAAAGCTATTTGGATTTGGGAAAAGTGATCACTTATTTTTCTGGTGTGCTTTCTGGGCTATATACAGGATCGAGGCACTTAGTATATTTCCAAAGTGCAGAAGAGGTGTGCATGTACTTGTTCTCTATGATAATTTGTAGGCAAAGTGAGTGGAGTCCTCCTGAGAATCACTGGCAGAGGCATGCTGTTTCAATTTCCCCATCAGAACCTAAGAAAACCTGACAGCCAGCCATGCATCAATTGCCTGACTCTGCAGACTTGCCATTTGCCTCTCAGGGGAAATTGACAGCAATAATATAGAAATGTTAGTTCATCACTTCGTCTTGTATGAAGTTAACTTCAGCAATTGCAAAGAAATAAAAGTTCAACAGAAAAGCGTAAAAGGTTCTGCATGAAGATTCAGAGTTTCTGGGCTACTTCCTGTGCAGTTTCAAAGCTGGACTAAAAAAAAATAAAGCAACTGTGCTGCCTCTTCTAGCCTGTCCCTTTACCATACATTACACCCTGATGCATAACAGCACTGCTAATTAAGCAAAGAGCCACTGGTTAAAATGATGGTCCTCGGGCAGCTCAATCCTAACTTGGGCAGGAGCAGGCAGATCAGCTGGCCTGCGCTGCATCCTAACCAAGGTAGGAAGCAGCTGGAGCTTACTGTGAGGGAAGGGGATATTCATCCCCTTACCCAGTGGTAAGCCCCAGGCAGTCCAATGTGTCTGCTGACCTGTGCCTGCAAAATAGCAGGAGGAAGTCTTGAGTCACCTGCAGTGGCCTGGATTGGAGCTGTGCAGCCCGGGAATGAAGGTCAGGATCTGACCTAATGGCCAGATCCCAGCTCCTTCCCCCTCCCTGGGTTGCCCCACCTGTGGGACTGACCTTCTTCCCCTTTCCACTCTTCCTCCACCTTCCCCTAGTGCGTTTGAGACACTCCAGGTTAGGATTATGCCCTAACAGATGCAACCTGATCTTTGTGTAATGATCCAGGGATGCTGGAAAAGACAATGTGAGATTTGTATTGTGCTATGAGTGAGGCATAGCTTTGTATTCCTCACCATGAGTGAAGAAAGCTGTCTAAGCATTATGAACTTAGAAGCAGAAGGAAGTGAGGTTCTCTCCACCATTGGCAGTTTTTGTACATAGATTTTAGGAGTAAGAACACTCCAAATGCATAAGAATGTATATATGAGTCTACTTTCTTGCTTTATCGTTGTCTAAAACTCTTAAAATGGCCCTTTTTTCTCCTCCCTGAAACTCTGCCACAGCTCTACAGAATGAGCACCAATACCTTCCAGGGGGAACTTGTAAAATATAATGTATGTTTCCTTTTTGGCAGGAAAGATTCACCAAGAGACAGTACCTCTGAGGCTTTATTACTTGTGACCTTCAAACAGAACAGAATACATCTTATTTTCTGAATTATTCTACCCTGTAGCTATACCATTTGATGGCCTCCCTATCATCCCCCAAAATAAAATTGGACCCTCTTGGGAAAAAAAGATTAGGAAGAAAAGAATGAAATGATTTGGTTCAAATGGAACAGGGGAATGAATCAGGTTTTCAAGATGAGTTTATTGTGGAAAAAGTGAAAAAGGTTTCTCTGCTATTAGGCTGTATGCATGTCACCCAAAATACCTTTACTGATAAGGATTTGGATCTCAATCCTCAGCTTAGCCAGGGCAAAAAGTATTATCCTTGGCCACAAAATAGAAGCTAATTAAGAATGCAAAGCTAGTTAGGCTTACGTGAGAGTAGTTTCTATCTAAGTTAATGGGGCTTACATATGAGCAGACATGCATATGATTGTGCTGCTAACTTTCTTAGCACTTTCGTAGCACCTTCACAATATTGCTGATTAAAGGATGACATATTGATTGCCTCCGAGTTAACAATACCATGGTATCAGGTATTTTCAAAACATCTGTATAAAAAGTGTTGTGCTTATTCTGCATCCAAATTGTGCAACTTAGAAAACAATCCTGTGCGGACAATATATGTAATACACCCTGCCACTTTGGGGGGCATGCATGCAAGCTTGCATTAAAAAAAATCTATTATTAAGTCTTCAAAAAGTTTGGGTAACGAAGGGGACATGATAGGTAGAAAGTCCATTGTCACATGGTGTTAAACAAACGCATTTAAGGAAGAAAGCTCCGGCACTGGTTCTGGTGTTGAAACCCAGCCATATGCTCCTTGTGGGAGGAGGGCTAAACGCAGCAGAACAATTACCAATAAAAAGGTTGCTCTTCTGTCCAGGCTGCTTACAGCTAATAAGGTGCAAAAAGAAAAAAAAACCTGAAACAAAAAGCTTCCAAGTTCAAAGAAGAGGTTTACACACAATTCCATGGATGTTTGTAAGCACAACACATGGTTACATCTGGAGTTCCTAAGAAGAACCAGGAGTCCTAGATATCTGCTCCTGGGTGCATGCAAGTACAATAAAATAACAACTGAGAACAAAGAGCCGAGGGTGCAATCTTATGCTTAGCAAGCACAGATCCGAGGAGACTGCGCGGCCCAAATCGGGGCCACGCGGCCTCCGGAACGGGTCTAGGATTCGGCCTCATGGCCAAATCCTGGGCCCACCTCTCTCCCTGGCTGGCACACCTGCCAGCCCACTGACAGCCCGCCCAGAAATGCCACCCCCTGCCCTGTCCCTAGATGGCGCCTCCCTTGCGCCGGCTGGCTTTGGCTGACGCGAGGGAAGCGCTGCGCTGGCGCAACGGGACCAGCGCTGCCTGCAGCACCGCTCCCATTGCCTTAGTGCCATTGCAGAGGTGCCACTCAACACCCCTACCACAGCGCTAATGATGTCGCGCTGACACTATGACGTAGCATCGGTGCAACGGGCAGTGCAGGATTGCGCTGTGATTGCACATGTCTACACAGTAGAGAGGTCAAGAGGAATATATACTCTAAGACAGTGATTCCCAAACTGTGGGTTGGGACCCAACGGTGGATCACGAGCCATTTTCAGGTGGGTTTTGAAGCACCTCGAGCGGTCATATTGAATATATGGAAAGATGGGATGCTGGAAAGAGGGAGGGCTGTGTGGTTGTTTTGCTTGTGTCAAGGTTGTAAATAGGCTTTTTTTTCCCCTTTCCAATTCACTTTGCTATTGGAAAATGGTTGAGAAATAACCCAACTTATTGCTGCATTTTCAGGAAACTCTCAGTGATGTCACTTCCGGCCATGACATCACGTCTGGTGGGTCCCAGACTGATTCCCGGTGGTTCCCGGTGCTAAAATATCTGAGAGCCACTGCCTAAGAGGAAGAGGAAATGGTCAAGGAGACACCTCCTGCAATAACCACCAATTGGGGACAGGTGGAGCATCATTTCAGAGCATTTTATGCTGTCCCCTTCTGATACATGCAGAGCAGTGCTGCTGTTTCCAACCCTTCTGCCATTTGGGATTCCTTCCACCTGTCAGAGTGATACAAATGAACAGCTCTCCACATCTACCTCATTCCTTTATTCTTGCTACCCACAATGCCCCTAGCCTTTGTTCTGCCCTATATTCTACCCCATCTGCTCACCTTTGCTCAAGAACAGGTTGACTGACCACCATGCCTTTTGAGCTGATGTTTGCCAACCTTTCAAGATAGGATTGCTATGGACAGCAGCAGTCACATCCTTCCCCAACCCAACGAAAGACCTTTTTGCTCCTCTTACCGCACCACCAAAGTTTACCAGCAGGGGTCATGATTTCCAAAGATACAACTGCAAGCGTCCTAATACCCCCAATAAGACATGGTGTTTGAAACGTTAAGTTGGCCACAACTTTATTTAAAACAATGTCATACTGAACAAGGAATAACAACTCACCCTGCTTTTTGTACAGGCACTTACTTGGGGGGGAGACAGCTGAATGCTGCTGTCAAAGCGATGCCCTTTCTTTAACAGCCACCATCTCGCTGGCTCCATCCTGCAGATCGTCTTATAGTTTATCTCAGCTTATCATCTCCAATCCTCTCCCCAGCAGTTCTGAGGAATACTGTCCATGCCAAACCATTCAGTCTTTGAGGTTGATTCTACAGTCGTAGTTCAATGAGATCCCAACCACAGCCAAACAGCCTGTGAAGATCAGTCTTGCCTCCCCCATTTGATTCAGAGAGCAATCCGAATTTGGGCAGGCACAGGTAGGTCGGCTGGCCTGTGCTGCATCCTATCCAAGTCAGGAGGCAGCAGCACCTTAGCGTGGGTCCCCTTGCCTTGCAGTAAACTGCAGGCAGCCCAATAGGGCTGCTTGGATCTGTGCCTGCAAAATTGCAGGCACAAGTCCAAGCCTCCTGCAGGGGATATTTTTAAAATTTAAAATCATTTTTTTTTTACTTACAGTACGGCAGCAGCATAACTCAGACGTGTTGTACGAATGACAGCTATGGGTTCCCAGTTGGGTCATTGCGTCTTTAGGAGGCAGCATCCCATCGAAGGTTGGGAATCATTATGTTAGAGGTTGCACAGCAGTCGTTTCCACAACACCAACATAATGATAGAAGGAACCCTAAGTAAAATGGGATGAAATGGTCCAAGAAACCCTTGGCAATGTTATTCTAAGTACCCTCTGTACAGACTCTGTACCTTGAGCAATTACAGACTATTAGGCCTATTACAACCTACAAGGCTCCTAGGAAGGTTCTCAATTGATCTCAATTACACAATTGATCTCAATTATAAAAGAAAACTTCACATACACACGCACACACACTATCTACAGAAACGCTGATAGCTGCATGGTGCCAGAATCACGCTGAACCCTCATAAATAATAATGCTCTGGCGCTTTTATGGCTTCTTTTTTCATGTGCTGTACAAAGCTCTTTGTAAACATTAGAGTAATTATTTTAATTGAAGTTAATCCTGGCCTATTCAGAGCTGAACAAGTTTCGTTCCTGTTTGATAAGGTTTCTCCATAGGTGGCTGGTAAATGCGAGCTGCCAAAAGTATGATGGATCATGAGCTCGCGGTAATGTTACCAAGATGTAGTTTAACTGCTGCTTTTTCGGGGCTCAACATTCCCACACTGGCAGAGCCACGGTCGATCTGCAACTGCTGTTAACCTTTTGGGAATCAAACAAAACTGTTGCTAGCAGATTTAAAAAAAAAATAAGTGACGGCTGAATGATCTCTCGCTTCCTTGGCTGCAATTTGCAGGTGCTTTGCCTTGAGCTGAACTGTGCATAGCTCTAGTAATAGAAAGACATCACTATGTCCATCACTATGATGAGTGGAGCATAGGCGTGTCCAGTGGTGCTTTCCGGCAACGAGCTGCCGGAACGCTAGGCGGGACTTACCGCCTGATTGGCTGCTCGTCCGTGATGTGTCGCCACCTGCCCGCCCACCGCGCGGGCACCCCTGGCTTCAGAGGGGGTGCCCGCTTGCCTGGGGGGCACGCCGGGTGCCTAGGCAAGCAGCGGAGGGGTGCGCCAACTGGAGAGAGCCTGTGCGGCAGGCGGGCAGGTGGTGACGCGTCACCGACAGCCTGTCAATCAAGCGGTAAGTCCCGCCTAGCGTTCCGGTAGCTCGTTGCCGGATGACACTACTAGGCGTGTCCCTGAGTGCACCATGTGCAATGCCCATGATACACGCTGTCTCCTTGTGCAAGTCCCTTTCCAGTGCAATCTTATTTATATTTACTTGGAAGGAGGGATCAACATGTTCAAGGGGGCTTACTGTCAGATTAGTGCGCAAAGGATTGTGGCCTGAGTTCCTAGAAGGCTACATAGCGGCTAAAATCAGAGGGATTCATGTGGGGCTTATCATTTTCATTTTAATCACATTATTGGGTCCAATAATCTATAAATAACACACATGGGGAGAACAGCTTTCATTGAAAAGCAGTGAACAGAAGATTTTGCTGAGACTCTCCAGTCCAGATTGGGACAATGGCTAGTAGCTAGGAGGTTTTAATTCTACCACCATATACTGGTCTGGGTTATAATTAATAATAATAATAATAATAATAATAATAATAATAATAATAATAATAATA
>JAJKFI010000076.1:3817649-3848700 GCA_029204185.1 Lerista edwardsae
CACACACACACACACACACACACACACACACACACACACACACACACCATAAGACAGATCTTTAAAAAAATCATGATCTTGAACATGAAAATGTATAACACTGTATATAATCACATTTCATATGCTCAATGTATTCCCTGTCATTGTCCAAATCCTTAGGCTATACCATCAAATGCTGTATACAATGCACACTTCATGTTCTGTATGCTGCATGCTTTTCAGCTCGATTAAAAAGAACGGTATAATTATCACTGGCTTTAATGGAGCAATTTTATTGTCCTCCAGATCTACGAACTCTGTTCTCTACGACACTCAAAATGAGCCCATCAATGTGCATTTGATTTGGCCAGACTCACTTACCCATTACACATGCCCATTCAGCAATGAAAACACACATAAAAATAATTGTCATGTCAATGCCAAAAGTAATTATCTAGATTTGATTTATCTTTTGACTTCTTTTGTTGTGGTCAGGGGGTGTTGCTCTGAATAACAGTAAAACAATGACATGTTCCGAATACACAGCAATCTGCCTTAATACACTTCATGCAATTTTGAATGGATGGTTTGCAGAAGATTTACTAGGTAAAGATTAACTATCTTTAAGCATTCCGACTCCTGTTTAAACTTATCCTAATGAAAAGTTACCAGCATGAGGTCACTAATCATATTAAGGTCACAAATTCCTCTCCACAATATATTTAAAGTGTTCTTCTCCATGCAACTGGGTTTTTCAGTATTTGAGTTGACTAAATAAGGAAAAAGAAAAATAACAGCCTTACAATCAAAGTCTTGGTTTCTCCCCCCCCCCCACTTCTCTTCAAAAAGAGGATTTTCCCCCATTCCAATATACTGAAAATGGAATGAACTTTTATGACTCAGCAGGGTAAATACAAAGCTTTTAAGGAGGGGGAAAAAATCAGAAGTTCTGTCGCGCTATCACAACAATACATGCAGTGATTTTGTGTCTGGCTTTAAGAAAGGCAACTCAGCAATCAAAACAATTCAGTCTTTAGCTTGCCTTTGATAGCACCATGGAAAATGGTTTGTACTTAAGCTGTATGCTGTGAATGGAAGAAGAAAAAACAACCCGCACTTATTTCTTAAAATCAGTTTTGATATAACCAGAGAAAATGCCTGGAGTGGTTTAGTAGCATAAACTGTGTGCAAAAGCTATAGTCACCTTAATAGAAAGCTAAGTTCAAGTCGTATTAAAAAGGCAAAGTCATATTTCATTTTCAAGTCAGTTATACGTCAAAAAATGATTTCTGAGGATAGAATAGTGTGGAAATCCTTGGGCTATTTCCACTAGCCCTGGGTATCCCCTGAGTTTTTAAAATTATACTCTCCAGGGCCAGGACAAAATACTGTTCTGTCCTATTAAGTTTGACAGCTCTTGACTGGAGCACTGATTTGTGTTTCAAGACAGAAGCTCCAATCCCTCATTCCCATGGGCATTTAGGGAAGATGCTGGAATTCCTAACTACCTGGTTCAGTGTCCAAGTTTGTCCAACTCAGCTATATTATGCATTCAGCACTGTGTCCCCCCAGAAGTTCTTCTCCATCTTTCAGCCCCAGGTCCTGTACAATCTATGAGGTAAGAAGCCCTGTTTTCCAGCTTTTCATTAGACCAGGAGGCAATGAGGTGAGAAAAGAAACTGAGGGTGCAATCCTAACCTGGAGTTAGGCTGGCACAATTAGGCCAACAAAATTTGGCTGGCACAAGGGCCACTGTAGAGCATGTTTGGACCACTCTCGGAGTCAGGGAGGATGGCACACGTCTGTATGCCTGGTCTCCCTGACTCCAAGAGTGGTCCAAACATACCTTTCGGTGGCCCTTGCGCTGGCCAAACTTTGCTGGCCTAGCTGTGCCGGCCTAACTCCAGGTTAGGATTGTGCCCTCAGTACTATGTGCAGGGGAGCAATAACAGGGGAGAGCACTGATGTTCACCCATTGCTTGTGGGGAAATATTCTCTGCATTTATTTTCTGGTCATTATTATTACTCATGTCATGTCATGACTAGTACTATCTCTCAGCCTCACCTACCTCACAGGTGTGCTGACCTCTCTGACTCCGAGAGTGGTCCAAACATACTTTATGGTGTCCCTTGTGCTGGTCAAACATTGCTGGCCTAACTGTGCCGGCCTAACTCCAAGTTAGGATTGTGCCATTAAGTGCCAATCCTAGCGGTGGCGCTAACCTGCATGCTGCTCCAAAACATGATGGTCAGCTGTGCTGCCCCCTCTGCACCCCCACAGAAGTAATAGTGTTGACATGATGACATCACCCCAAATAACTTCAGGTTGCTCCAAGCAACTGCACAGCCTGGCTATGGCAGCTGCAGCCAGTTTTGGCACGATCGCGCACCTTAGAACAATGCCACCTGCTCCCAGATGGCTGCAGCCAGTTTCAGTGTGGCATTGCTCTGAGTTGCATGGGCATGCAGAGGCAGCAGCCAATCTCAGGATGACTGCATGATTGCAAGCTTCAGAGTTATGTCCCCTGCTTCCGGGCAGCATTCTGGTGTGCAATTGTGCCAAGACTGGGTGGGTGGCTGCAGCCGATCTTGGCATACTCAGTGTGCCTTTCTCAGCCATGAGAAAGGAGGGCAGGGATCATGGGGAGCATTGCTGGCTCTCATGGAGTGCCACTTGGGATCCTGTGACACACACACACACACACACACACACACACACACACACACGCTATGCAACTGCCCAATCCTATCCAACATTCCAGCACTGATGCAGCTGTGCCAACAGGGCAAGCACCACATCCTGTGGTAGGGGGCAGTCACGGAGGCCTCTTCTAGTTTGTTCTCTTACCTCAGAGTTGCAATGGCACTGGAAAGTTGGATAGGATTGGGCTCTTAGATTTCAACTCCTCTACTGCTCCTTCCACTGGGGAAGGATAGGCAAAAAACAAAAACAAAAACTATGTATGTGATTCTTCAGTGACCTCAAGCAAGAACCAGCGGTGTGTAGCTCAGACGTCTCATTGGCAAGGCTCGGGAGCTGTCCAGCAATTCAGCATGAACGGCTTCCAAATATCTGCTCAGCTAATATAAGGTACTAAGCAAAATGAGGTGTTGCTTTAGCAACTTGTAAACATCAACAGAGCGGGTCCCCCCCTCCACTTACCCTGCTCCTCCACTACTCCCTAGTATAGAGGCTGTTTCAAGAAAAGCATAGTTTCTGCTTCATCCTCTGGTGCAAGGCTATGGGATGAGAGGCTCAGCACTGGAGCGAGAGGCCTGATCTACGCCTGCTGATTCAGCCTCAAGCCTCCTCCTCCCATTCACTTCTGAATTGTTTGTCAGGATTGTGGTGGGACATGGCATTCACTGCCTCAGTTCGCCACTGGTTCCAGCTAGGGAAGGCCAAAGGGGTAACGATATGCTTGAATGAATGTCTCTGATCCCAGTCCCTTACTTGAAAAAGGAAATGCTTAAAGGGATTTTTTTTTCTCAATCCTAAAGAAGTCTGCTATAGACAGAACCCTGAGTAACTCTAGGGATTCTGCTTCACATTCCAAAGACAGGGCCAGCCAAGGTGGGAGGGTTGCTGTCAATGAGCATCACAAACCACGTGCCCATAATTAGGGGTTGGGTTTGAGGGGTGATATTTTTTCCACATGTTCTTGATTAAAATAGCAAATTGTGGTGTTGCGTCTTTTTATTCTAGTTCTCATTTTTATTAATTGTAAATGCTTTAAAAGTGTACTAGGTAGATAATACAGGTGATATAGTGTCAGCAGATGCAGCCACAGTATTATTTCTAACTGGAAAAGTAGTCTATTTAAATTTCTGGAAAATATCTTAAGCAGCAAAATGCGGTGTTTTGTGTTTTTATTCAGATATTTAAACCGCCAAAAGGTGATTGTTAATGCCCACTGGAAAGGTGATAGTTAATGCCCAATAAGCGGTTTTCAACAACAACAACAACAACAACAACAACAACAACAAAACCACTCCTACCCATAATGCACGTGGCACCTGTTCAAAATATAAATTTCATTTTTGGAGACGCACCCTACACCTACAGATGCTGGTATACTAGTACAGATACAGGTGACAACAAGTCACCATCCAGTGCAAGGAGGGATTCCCCACTTTGCATCAGTGTGGCAGGCATTCATCAGGTAAAGCACCTCTCCTGTCATGAATGTCCAAGCATGTCCAAGCATGGCTTGGCTTTCATTGGAAAAAAACAACCCAGGGAAAGTCTGGTATGCTCCAAAGGCAGAACATGTGCCATCAAACAGGGTGACCTTTACAAAAACAAATGGTTGGGAAATGCAAGAAAGGGGTTATGTGTGCTTATTGTGTCCCAGAACACATGGAAACGAATTTATTAATTCCAGAACAATAGTTTATGAATGTTGCTTGCTAACAGCTTCCAAAGCATCTGCCCAAGGATTTGTGTTCCCGCCTAGCCTCTTGGGTCATGGTTTCATGGTTTCATTCAAACTCATGTCATGTGTGGCTATTTGGAAAGTGGGTTTTCTTGGCTTGGAGGTTTCTGCTTGACTATTTCTGCTAATTCAGGCCTCCTGGCTGCTGGCAGATGAGTAAAGCCCTGGCAAATCTTTGACTCATGCAGTGGTAGAGAATGGATGCAAGGCAACATGCTACACCCCCCTCCCCCACACAACCTGTTCCCAAGCAGCAGTGTAAAAACCAGGCATGTGCCAAATACTAGAAGAAATCAGAACTTAAAAAAGCAAGCAGAGACAAGTATCAAGTGGCCCTAAGATTGCCCTGAAGTTCCTTGCATTTGTATTTTTCAGGATCCCACCCAAAACTATCACCCAGCCCACCCAGCCCCATTCAACTCTGTAGCCTGCAAATAGGGTGGAAAGGTTCAGAGGGGAAGAATTTTGGATCCACACATTTTGGATCCATCCTAGAAACAAATGCTCTCTGGGCACCTGAGGCACTCACGCTGAATGAAATAAACTTCCTTATATTTCTAAGTGAACGCCAGGTGGCTACTGGAGAACTTATGCTATGGCAATGCCTCTCTTAGGGTGCAATCCTAAGCAGTGGAAAGCCAGCGCCATATCCGACACTGCTTTGAGGAGGCTGGAGTGTCTCCGCAGCAAGGGCACATTCACACCCTTACTGGAGGAAAGGCTCCACCCTCCCTGGTGCACTCCTCGGATCTGTGCCTGCTAAACAGTTCAGCTGACCCAAGGGAGGCTCCCCAACAGTGCTCTCAGGCCAACACTATGAGTAGCGTCGGCCTGAGAGCTTTAGCGCAGACACGAGGGTGCCGCTCGGCTCCCCTGCATCAGCGCTAATAACGCTGCATCAATGCAACAATGTTGCATTGATGCTACCTCTCAGGTAGGATTGCGCTGCCCGAGGGTAATCCTAGCCAACTTTTTAGCACTGAGGTAAGGGCAATGCAGCTTTGAGAAAAAGGAATAAACCTGATGAGGCCTCCATGATTGCCCACCACCACCATCTGAAGGACACAGCACATGCCCCATTGGCACAGCTATGTCAGTGCTGGAAAGTTGGTTAGGGCTGTGCCCTTGAATACATTAAACAGAGAGTGGTGTCTGCTTACATTCCTTCCTTATTTGGCATTTATGGGGGACAGCAGCGAATATCCAGTTGCCATTGCAACGCAGACCTGTACTAGCAGATCCACTGGTGCAGGTCCACATGGACTGTGCCACAGGATCAGATCCAGGATGGAGGCAGGAATTCAGTGGTCTCTGCTGCCACTGAATCCTTCCCCATCTTGAATCTTATCCTCCCATCCCCTGCCCTATTGCCACCTTGTTCTGCCCTCCTCCACTCCCAGTTCCACCAACTCAACTGCCTCGGCGGGTTCACTGGAATCTGTTGACATGCATTAGAAGGCTCCAGAGTGTATCTTATGACTGTCAGTGGAGCAGGCCAATGGGCTGAAAGTTGTAGAAAGTGAGAGTGGCCCACACAAGATACAACTGAGAAGAGAAAATTTCCCTCTGAGCATCTACGCTGCTGATCTAAGTTCCTTTTATCCACTGCGAACCAAAGTGCCTCAACACCTTGGAAAATAGTATCTTGAAACAGAGTGCATGAAGACCCCCTAAAGCTTCCCAAAGTACTTTTTCTTTATTGGAGGAAGACGTCTGGGAGCCATTCAGTGAGTGGAACCGAAAATGGCAAAGTGAAAAGTGAAACTCGCATACGTTACAGATGAATCCCCAGCACTGTGCCCTGCCTTGGAAAGGAAATTTAAGCTCTCCTGTTCCCAGTTAGAGGCCCATTTAAGAATGTAATTGCAACAGTGCATCGTTTCAGCAACTCGAGCCATTCTGAGTGCAATATACCAGTTCAGCAAGTAATACCGTTGATACACTTCTTAACATTAACTGCTCCCTCTGACCTTTCCCAGAGCTGATCTGAATAAGTTTTTTTTTCTTCTGAAGAAATAACGTATTTTTTTTCTATCACAAAAGATACAGCACCATGGGAAAAAATATGCAGGTGATATGCACAGGTGTTCATGAGATGCACCAACATTTCCTTGGTGCAAAGAACAGAGTAATTGCATGACAGCACATTATTATTATTTTTTTGCGCTTTTCTCAGTCCTTCTTTTGCACTGGATAGCCCCTTTTGGGTACTAAGCACAAATGCCATGAGGACAGGACTTTGACAGATGTCCTGCCAGACACTGAACCGATGGGAGCAGGTGGCAATGAGAGTAATCAACGGAGTGACTGTGGCCAGAATTATGCAGCCTTAATTCGGGCATAATGCAAGGATATGCGCACTCCCCATGTGGGTTCGAAAATTGGACGGAAAATTGGACTATAAAGGCCCCTTCTGTTTGAGTGCTGAGATGCATTATTTTCCATGTATAATTCTTGGGGCCAAAGGAGCAGCTTTTCCCTGATTTCTGTCACTCACTAATTTTTAACATCACATACACAAAAGCAAACTGTCAGTTACGATCTATTGCTGTATCTCTGTGATCAAAAGCTCATGTGAACCCAAGTTTCAAACCTGCATTGTGTGACCCCAGAGCTGGCCTCGACAGCCATTCTGCTGGTAGTCGTGTGCCTTCTGCACAAGCAAATGAATTAAAAAAACAGCAACAGCCTCCCGATAGCAGCCTGCTGATTGTCAGGCTCCCTAAACTGCCAAGCCAGAAGCAGTGCGCCCTGCTCCCATGTACTTAATGGTATCTGTGGCCTCAGCCCCGATGGCTCCCTTGAGCTGTAACAGCAAGACACCCCCATCTTTTCAACCGTCTTGAGGAGTTTCAGGAAATCCTCCCAGGCTGTGGCAGCCTTTTCAGGGGCGACTGTGCAGCACTGACCATTGCAATTGGCACCGGAGCCTGAACTGTTTGATGTTTGGCCCCACCCTATATGCTTTGAATTTTAACTCCAGTGAGGTTCACCTAAGACTTCCCTTTCGCCCACCCTGAGTCAAGACCCCACTTCAGGTTTCAAGTAACCCCACCCTTTAAACAGATTATTCTACTCTGGAGAACTGAGAATTGCTTTCCTTTCTTGAATGTTCCTCTATCCCTTTTACACCGCTAGACTCAGGGCACAATCCTAACCTGGAGTTAGGCCAGCACAGTTACGCCAGCAAAGTTTGCCTGGCACCAGGGACATCGTAAACTATGTTTGGACCACTCTCTGAGTCAGGGAGGCCAGAACACAGACATGTGCCATCCTCCCTGACTCCAAGAGTGGTCCAAACGCGTTTTACGATGGCCCTTGTGCCAGCCAATCTTTGCTGACCTAACTGTGCCGGCCTAACTCCAGGTTAGGATTGCTCCCTCAGTCACTCTGCTAGATCATGAAAACGAGGATCTCCAAAGACACCTACTGTCAAAAGCAGTCGTGTATTTCCTGGGTTAGAGTGAGGAACTGAAGAGAACCCTGACATGTTCCCTACAATCCTGTTGCCTTGCTCAGTCTTGCAGAACCAGGCAGTTCAGAGTAGGCTCACCTAGGAAACGGAAGCCAAGGCTTCACAGTTACCATGACACCAAACAAGAGTACCAAATCTGGGGAAAAGACAGGGCCTCAGCTGATGCATACTTGTAGGCATGGTTGCGACCAAAAAACCTCAGGACCTCTGCACTTCATCCTTTCTGGATAACAGCAGCTCATATTGATGTACTTTCCTCAGATCCTGCCCACTTCAGGAAGGTGTTTACAACGCCCTCCCTTTGAGCCACCCTCAGCTTCCTCTTTCCATTTTTTCTCATTTCACACCTAGCCTCACTCAGGAATCTTGGTTCTTCTTGCTTTGCACACACACTGCACCTCTTTCTCATTATTCCCCCAGCAAGCCATCTATCTTCCCACCCTGGAATGGCTGGCCTCTTTAACTGTTTCACCACCGGAGTCCTCCATATGTCGCACCAGTTGTGTGACTGTACATAGTCATCAACTGTTAAAGTTGCTATGCTTTGCTAATTGTAGTAATTCTGTTCAATAAACCCTTCAATGCTCAACATTTTAAAGCATGAAGCCTTTCACAAACCGCTGCCACTTTTCATACGTATCAAAGAAGCACACTTAAATAAGAGTTTTTTTAAAAGCTATCTTAAACAATCCCTTAAAATAAGGGTTAAAACAAAATCTAAATTTGCACAGAAAGGTGTTGAATTCTATACACGCAGAATCTCTTAACTCTTTGAATCTTATCTCTCGGAATCTCTTTGAATCCATGACTCCCTGTTAAACCCAAAGCTTCTTTTCTATGCAAAACAAACAAACAAAATCTGAGGAAGAAAGATCTGACTATAAATATGACAAAATAGACAAAAACAGAACATTCTGGGCACTTAACTTGGTAGATGTACAGAGAGAACAAAACAGAAATCCTCAATTTTACACAATAGTGTCCCCAGTGCTAAGCAGATATAATTTAGGTAGTACAAAGCCAAGGGGGCTACATGACCACAGATTTTAGATTGGATTATATTCTTGGGCACTATAAAGGCGCTTTTATTTAGTTGGAAGTCAATATATTGTAAATAGCGAACAGTTAATACGTGTACTTGAATTATGCTTGAAAATATTTAAATTGCATTGATTTAAACCAGTCCAGTATTGCACCAGCACACAAAACCAGCAGATTTACATAATCAGAGCAATGGATTTGGGTCCATCATTATCCCCAAGCAATTCTCATTGTGGCTGCAGAATTTCCTACTGCAATAAGAACTATCGGGACGCTGTAAAGTTTACACACAACGAGGAATAAAACAACATTCTGCTTCATTTTTAGACTTCCAACCAAATAAAACTAAACTTGCTTCTTTGTCCTTTAACTCATTAGTCAGTAACCAAGAGTGATTCATGGTATCAGTGTAAAATGCTGTGTCTTAACAATGCATGGCTTGTGAAGACAAAACAGACAATGCAAAAACTGCCATTTTGTGTACTTATTCCATTTCCTGCTGACTACAATTAAAACTTCCCCTGAAGAACCATGTATGGACAATCCCATGTTTCCCAAAGCTATGAATAGCACAGGACAGTCAGCAGCAACCTTCCCAGTATGAGGAAATCTTTTTTTTTAAAAGTTTTGCTGTTTACTAAATCGTATTTTTTGCTCCTGTTCCTGCAATTTCCTAAATTAACATTTCTGCTTTCCCCCTATTCTTTCGTGCTTAACTTCATTCCAAGCATCATGTTCTATCAACTGGGAGATCCATCTTATTCCCTTTCTCTAACTAAATATAACTGAACAGTATAGTGGGTTGTTTGTTATTTGAGCTAACTTGCTGTTAAGCTTCCTGTGTCATCAGCACATTTTTTTTAAAGAGGCCAATGAGCAGCATATAGTCAAAGCTTGTAGCTATTTTCCTCCTCCATCTCACGCTCATCTTACACTACACTGCAGTGACAAATCCAGTTTTTGCCTTCTGCAGAAATGTTCAATTAAATAGCCATGTTCATATATCCAGACTGCATGTTGTTCATTGATCTTTTACAAGTTTTTCCCCTCTGAAACCCAGCTAACTTAGCATTCTTAGAAAAGGAAGAAAAGCATCGCCCTATATTGAATGTGTAAATGCATGCGCACTTTAACTAACTCAAAATAAATTTGCGCCCGTGCCCCAGGGGAGGCTCCAGCCTCCCCTATGGATTCCTCAGATCTGTGCTGCTATTTAGCTGAATCAGGGCCACACAGCCTGTGGACAGAGTCTTGGATGTGGCCTAATGGCCGCATCCAGTGGTGTCATTCAAATGATTTAGGAACAGGAACTCTCTTTTGAGTTCAAATTCAAATGTTGGGAAAAACAAAACCCGGAAGCAGCCACGGAGCCCGTTAGGATCCGGAACGCCCGTTCTGGTCCGTTCCCCCTGAATGACATCACTGGCCGCATCCCATCTTCACTCCCCTCCCCAGGCCTGCTCACCTCCCGGCCTGCCCAGCCCCACCCAGTTCCTCCTCCCTCCCGCCCTCCATCCACTCAGATCTGCTCTTGCGCCAGCCGAGTTAGCTAACACTGCTGCTAGCGTCTGCCCAACGGCGCTAATAGGATTGCACCCTCAGCCTGGCTCCTGCAACACTTCACATCACACAAAGTCAGCAGAAAAAGAATGGGAACCTCCGTCGCCGGCAAAGTCTCCCCACAGACCCATAACAGCCCTCTATCCTTCACTGTCTGTCTCGCGTGCAGTCAAACTGACAACATGCTTCGCATTGGTGACGTTCCTCCTTTCTCTTTCTGGGTGGTACGTGTGTGAATGAATCCATTTCTACTTTTTTTAACTGCTTTAGGGGAGGCCTGAGATTGGCCTCAGGCCTCTGTCAATCAATCTCCCAGAGCTGAGCTACCAAGGACTCAAAAACAAATTCCCCTTTCCTATTTTCTTGTGGAGGCATGGGATATCTGCTAAAGAGAGATATACTGTCGGATAGATTGGCTTCTCCAATAGAATTTAGTGCAGTGATTTCAGGGCCTGCTTCTAAACTTACCTGTTGCCTGTAGCCCTTGTTTCAGGATATAGAGAGCTACTCTCTATGAGTAGTCACTTACCAGCCATAGGCTTTTGCTGTGGGCTGACTCAGAAAGCCTGCTTTCTCCATTTCCACTAACACCCCAACGTTCCTCCCTTCCTGCGCTCCCAAACCCACACTATCTTAACTTGGGTTATTGATCCTTTCTTTGCTAATTCATGTGCACTGTGCTGCAGGGATTGCAGAGCTAGTTGCCAATGCTAGATGACACAATCTCTCCAGTCAAAAGTGGAGCCACAAAAGGCAGGACTTTGAAACAAGCCCAGAGGCTGGGCAGTAGCAGCAGCTGATTCAAGGAGGGAAGCAAGACAGCTGGAGCAGCTTTCCCAGGAGAAGAGAGTGCATTGCAAGGCAGCCCACGAAGAATGGCTGTCCAGCCTGCACCGGCATAGCGGCTCAAGGCTGTGCTTGAAGAGAGAAGCAGGTAGGAAAGTTGGAAAGAAGAGGGAGCAGTTCAGTCATTACCAGTACTGGGTAATGGCTTGGAACGGGGCTTCTTGAATAGCAGCTAGAATGGGGTTCCTCACACAACACTGCATGAGGGCACAATCCTAACCTGGAGTTAGGCCAGCACAGTTAAACCAGCAAAGTTTGACCGGCACCAGGGCCACCGCAAAGCACTTTTGGACCATTCTCGGAGTCAGGGAGGATGGTTCATGCCTGTGTGCTGGCCTCTCTGACTCCAAGAGTGGTCCAAACGTACTTTACAGTGCCCCTTGTGCCAGCCATACTTTGCTGGCCTAACTGTGCTGGCCTAACTCTAGGTTAGGATTGCACTCTGAGAGCATAACTAAGCCAGCAAAGTTTGGCCAGCACAAGGGTCACCATAAAGTGTGTTTGGACTACTCTCGCAGTCCGAGAGGATGGCTCACATCTGTGTGCTGGCCTCTCTGACTCCAAGAGTGGTCCAAACATACTTTACCGTGGCCTTTGTGCCAGCCAAACTTTGCTGGCTTAGCTTATGCCAGCCTAACTCAGTTTAGGATTGTGCCCTGAGTCTAATATTAGCAAGGCAAACAGGTGAGCGAGGGGCAAAAGACACAAGGGTCTGCTGACCCAGGCCTTAATACTGTTTCTTCCCACAGAATCCTTTGGTGAGGTTTGCTCATCCAGGGTCTTTTTTTACCAACTATTTTGCTGAGAGCGCAATCCTAAACTGGAGTTAGGCAGCACAGTTAGGCCAGCAAAATTTGGCTAGCACAAGGGCCACCATAAAGTACATTTGGAACGAGTCAGGGAGGATGGCACACATCTGTGTGCTGGCCTCTCTGACTCCAAGAGTGGTCCAAACATACTTTACAGTGTCCCTTGTGCCGGACAAACTTTGCTGGCTTAACTGTGCCAGCCTAACTCCAGGTTAGGATTGCGGCCTGAGTAGCCCTATTGCACAGGCTGGGATTTCACACAGGGTAAGGGGATGAATGTCTGCTCAAGGACACCCCCAGCCTACTCCTAGCCAGCACAGGATGCAGCAGCCAGAAGAAGGGCACAAGCACTACAGTTCTCATCACTCTACTTGCCTCTACTTCTGATCTGCTAGATATTAGAACTTCTGATCTGCTGGATATCATGCAAGTGCCCCTGCAGTCTCCGTGTTCAGCATCCATGTAGGATTAGGTTGTTCCCTTAGGAGATAACACATGGTCAGAGGTGTTGGTTTCCAGTGAACAAGATCTCAGCCTAAGTCTTACTGAACAGAATTGGCTTATTTCTGAGTAAAATAAATCACATTGTTTTCAAACACCTCTACCCACGGATTGGAGCCTCTGTACACAATGGAATCCAAAGAACTGCATGGGGCAAGCACACACTTTTGCTGCATGCATAATTCTCATTGGAGCATTACATTATAATTTGAAAAAAAACTTTTTATTGGTTTCATTATTACGACAATAAACAAAGGGAAGAGGGAGGGGGGAAAGAGCCTGTTTTTTCTCTCCTTATAACTAAATTAAACAAGAAACCCAACAACTCTCCCAACTTGCTACAACAGCAGTCTCTAGTGCTAGTTTAACAAACAAGCAGCATAACATAAAATTTCAGGAAAAGGGGGAAGAAGGAGGGTATTAAAGAGCTAAATAGAAAGAAAGGAAGAACAAATAAAGCCTGGGAAGATCCATCATGCTGAAGCATAATTGGAACGCAGTCCTAAACTGGAGTTAGGCTGGCATAAACCAAGCCAGAAAAGTTTGGCCAGCACTAGGGCCACCATAAAGCAAGTTTGGACTGCTTTTGGAGTCAGGGAGGATGGCTCACATCTCTGTGCTGGCCTCTCTGACTCCGAGAGTGGTCCAAACATACTTTACGATGGCCCTTGTGCTGGCCAAACTTTGCTGGGTTAGCTTATGCCAGCCTAACTCAGTTGAGGATTGAGCCCTTAGTCTTTACTTTATCTGAACAAGTCCTATGTGTGTTTACTCACAAATAATTTTAATATGTGACCATGGTTACGGACCATTCAGAGGATACTCAGAAGAGCGTGAGATTTTTTTAAAGAAGTTTTTTTTAAGGTTTTTTCTTCAACCTGTGGATCGTGACCCAAAAGGAGTCGCAAAGCCTCATTGGAGGGGTTGGGGCAGCTTTTCAAAGCCAGTGCAAGAGAGAGCTTGGATCGAATCCAATCACGGTCCTGCCTTATCAAAGTTGAGGCCTTGTTATCATCCTACAGAGCCTCTTCTCACTGTTTTGCCCTGCAGCTCTAAGGCCAGCCCTGTTTGGGTTGCAATTTCACAGGGTTTCTGCCAAGAGCTATGGGGAGATAGGGCAGGTGGGAGCCTGGGTGGGCGTATTGGGTCCTGGTTGAGAGTGGAATCAGCAGTGGGTCCCCAGTTTAATTATTTATTTATTGGGGTCATGACACCCAAATTCATCGATTTTCTAACGATCTATTTTCTCGCCTTATCCCCCAATGATAACCTCTCCACTTAGTAACCATTTCTTGGAAGCAGGAAACAAGAGCCAGTGACAGAAAAGAAGGCATCCATGTGATGGGAAGACATAAAGATGTGGATGAACTGATCGAAAGGCCGGCTGTTGCATGCGGCACACTTACGTCAAGGAGCCAAGTAATTTTCTACTACCTTGGGGAAGCCCACTGGCTTTTGCCTGAAGATCAAGCAGGTTGTTATTTAGGCCAGCAAACCAGAGAGAAGAAGTTCGCCTTCCATCAGGAAGTTTTCCATTTTGAAGGAACTTTTGGCATCTCACGCCTTTGTCCACTATCCACTAATTAGTTTTTTACTGCAGAGAGTAGCATAATTGGAGAATTAACAAACAATGGTGAGGACACAGGATGATATCAGAGTGTAGGAGCTCTTGGCTAATAGCAGGGATTTTGATTGGCAGTACTTTATTAATTTTTGGCAGAATTTAGGGAGGCTGGGAGCCTTTTTTTATGAAGTTCTTCCACATTAATTCAAGCTCTAGGTCTCGTTAATACTGTTGAGTGAAAGCAGTTAATTGAATTATGTATGAAGTACTACTGATTAAATAATATTTCACTCCTTGCTACACAATGAGCTCTGGTGTATTCATAGATACTGTTGTCTCTAACTCTGAATGTCAAAAGGGGTTCTTTTTCTTCAGCCATGTCCTTTCAATTTTTCTAACCATCTATTCTGCCTTGCTGGTTACATGCAAACCACTAGCAGACATTTTATAGCTTGATTGTACTTACTGGTCTCCAGAACCATCATTTCACCACCTGACATTGGGAAACTAAACAATGGCCTGCACACAATATACTACATTAGTGGTTCCCAAACTGCGTGCAGGACCCACCAGTGGGTTGCGAGCCAATTTCAGGTGAGTCGTGAATCATGTAGAGCAGCCATATTGAAAATATGGGAAGATGGGATGCTGTAAGTGGGGAGGGCTGTGTGATTATTTTGCTTGTGTCAAGATTTTAAATAGGCTTCCTCCCCCCTTTCTGATTCATTTTGCTATTGGAAAATGGCTGAGGAATAACTTATTACTGCATTCTCAGGAAAGGAGCAGGCTCTGGTGTCACAATGACGGCACTTCTGATGGGTCCCAGACAGACTGACATTCTAAAAAGTGGGTCCTGGTGCTAAAAGGTTTGAGAACCACTGTACTGCATAAATAAAGGGGGGATTATCAATGAAAATGGAAGTAAAAGTAAAGGGCCCTGATCCAGCTCTAGCCAAACAGGTGGTGGTACCAGATAGCAACGCATATTTTCATGGGCCTCAAATGTCAAAAGTTTAGATCCAGGATTGAGTGAGTGGAACCATATTTACGCAAGGTCACGATGGTTTACTTTGTCCCCATTCCCCCTCACTGAAGACCCTCTGGAAATCTTTCCTAATGGTTGAGGGATCCCTCAGGAAACAGGAGAGATGGGGTGCAGGGAGCTACAAGGGACAGGGGAAACTCCCAATGCACAGAGGCTCCTCCATTATTGGAAGAATTGTTCAGCTTAAGCAACTACCTCTGTTTTTTCCAAGTCAAGGAGGTGATTATTCCACCAGCCTCTCTTTTTTAAGCCTTGTTCGTGGGAAAGTCCTGAAGTGGGAAACGTAACTCATTCACTGGTCCTAGCCCAGATCAGATAGAAAAACATAACCAATGGGCAGGTGCAAGCAGAATTCAGCAGGGGTGTCACAGGGTTCGGTTTTGTCCACTGTTCTGCACAGGTGCCATACAGTTTTGTTTCACTGCCCGCTTTCCTGTAGAGCACTGATCTAGAAAGTTGAATGTTATCAACTTTCTGATCAAAGGAAGAGGATGTAAAGAGTGCATAATGGTGGCTGGAACCAGGCACGTTTGAACCAGGCCAGATCCATTTTGGACACAAAAATTTTTTTTAGCAACAGTGACCATTTCTGTTTGTCACAGCACCCACACAGGCCAACAAGCCACAGAAGCCATCATGCTGGGATCTAGAGGTCTCCACTCTGCCACATCCCCTTTCCAAGATATACCAACAAGAGGTACAGCAAAGGCAGTCACAAGGGGTTTTCACAACAATTACAGGTAGCAGGATTTAATTAGACCAGCCATTTTCAACCACTGTGCACATTGGTGTGTCACAAATGGTCCCTAGGTGTGACGTGGAAATTTGAAAGTTATTTATTTGTAGGACCACTGGAGGATGTGAGTCTCCCACTGGTGTGCTTTGTCGATTGTCAAAAAGCTGATGGTGTACCTTGACTATTTTAATGCCTTGCCAGTGCGGCATGAGATGAAAAAGGTGGAACATCACTGACCTAGACATTGCTAGAAGCGTGCTCAACCAAGTCTTGGCATGACAGTAAGCATGGCAATTATATTCCCAATGCTTTCAAAAAGAGGCTTACTGTATTGCTCTGATATCTGGGGCAATGATGTCACAATGCCACATGACATCGTGATGTCACTTCTGGGTTCTCTCTGGAAGGCAGGTTACTTGCTGCTACAGCTTCACGCACCCCATTCCTTTTCCTGTAGAAGCTGGGAGTCTCCAAGGGAGAAGGAACAGGATGCACAAAACCACCAGCACCCCTTCCATAACTAGAATCGTGCCTGGGAGCAGTCATGAGCCCCCCCCCCCATGTAGCGCTTGGGTCACATGTCCCTCAGGCTCTGCCCACGTTATGCGTCCAAATTATGCATCTGCTTTCAAGCAGGAATGGACCTCATGTACATGTTCATACCTTATTTAAGCTTGAATCCTACTGCATCAGAACCCTCTTCCGCTGCCCAATAAATTTGAGAAAGGAGGCAGGCAGGAGGGCAAAAACTAGCAAGGAACTGAACCCAATTCAAAGCCTGGAGGCAGACTTGTGTAATTCAGTGTCTAACTCCATGCACCTCCATAGTGGATCACTGCGAAGGGGAGATTTTAAACCCAGGGCTCCAAAGGGCAAGATCAGTAATGTATATTACATACACCTCGATATCACACTTCTTTTCTTCATTCTTCTTTTGTAGCTTGCTATTGTTTTTATAGCATTTCTTAGAAGTAGAGGGCAATCGATCAGCCTGAGAGAAGGCAAGTGATGAGTCAAGAGTGAAATTATTTAGAAGTCATATCAAAAGTCATATCACTCTGAAGGGACTTAAAGGAGAACTCTAGGAAAAATGCACTTGGGATTCAGCCTGAAACCTCTGTAAGTCATTTAAAGACTTGTCAGTGGTTTCTAGAAACAGGAGCATTTCCGTAATGGGAGCCTTTATTCATTCTGATTGATCAATAATCCAGCGTATTTAAGAGGGAATTTAATATGGCAACATATTGAATAGCTACAAGTATCACGGTGTGCAATGGAGCTGAAAGATGCTCTGCATTACATTGAGTCAGGTTGTAATTAACGCGTGCTCTAAAAATATATCATACTTTATCTCTGCTGGCAGGGTGTCAAGTTGACCCCATGATCCCATTTTCCACAGATTTATCTAGAATGTATGTAGCATTCTTATAATTAGTTTTAAACTCTTTTATTGGCATGCTTAATGAAGAAAAGGGCATGAGTTCATGAAAGCAGCTCATAAAAAAAAAAAAGTTTGAGCAAACGACTCCACAGTTTCTTTCTCCTAGTCAAAGAACTCACTAATGAGAAAAAGCAGCACATGTGTAACAAAATGCAAATAGACCAAAAATGTATTGCTTTCCTGCAATAAGTGAAACGACATCCCCACCTCCATTTTCCCCACTACAAAGCAATCAGAAAATGTTTCAAAAAAATATCTAAGCAAAAACTAGCAGGCAGCCCAATCCTAAACTGCCCAATCGCCCAGGGGCACAGGGGCAGCCAGGCAGCTACTGCTGAATCCTACTGAATCCTGAATACTACTCCGCAGGGAAAGGGGAGATTTGTCCCATATTTAGCCGGCGCAGAAGAGAGGGCCTCCGAGTAAGGCCATGTGGTTGAGAACCCAGAGGTCGAGAACCAGCGGTGAGAGGCACCGCCAATCCCGCCTCTGATCCTCCCCTCTCCCCACGCAGGAAAGCCCGTCTGCCGTGCCCCAAAAGGTGACCAGTGCTCCTTCCAGGGCATGCACGGGTGGTGTTGCCATGGCGCCACCCCAGCACCGGCGGTAAGGGCTTACCTCCGGCGTTGGAGGCGCTTTACGCTGCCATGCGCAACAGTTGCCCAGGCAGTATGAACGTGCCTCCCATGGAAACAGGCTTTGAATTGGGCCCTTAATGTCAATGGAGCATTCAATCACACTAGAACACTGCACCATGAGGTAGGGTGAACTTCCTTGGGAGAGTACCTGTTTATCAGGGAGGTATGGATTCCCCCTCAGCTTTCTTCCTAACATGTGCTGAATAATCAGCAGGAAATGTACCCACCCGCTTCCTCTCAATCAATATAAAACAGGGGACCCAACCACCTTGTTTTGAACCAATTATTTACTGTAGTGGTTTTCAAACTTTTTAGACCGGAACCCACTTTTTAAGATTGGCACTCATGTCGGGACCCACCAGAAGTGATGTCATTAAACTGGAAGTGATGTTGTGGCAGGAAGTGACACCATCAGGCAGGAAGTGCTGTCACTGAAACATAATAAAATGACACTCCTGAAATGGAAATTGGCATTCTTGAACTGAAGCGATTGTACAACCATGAAACATCCCTGACATAAAACAAAATGAGGACAAAATATTATGTAAAAGCACTGAACTAAAAACAAAATTAAAAAAAACACCCTCACTTCAAAATTCAGACTGTTAATACTCGCAAAAAGAATATAACAAGAGCAAGGTCTGGCAGTTTCCAAGATGGCTGCTCCCAGCTTTCCACAACACACCTGGCATCAGGTTGTGAACCACCAAGAGGGTCCCGATCCACAAGTTTGAACAACACTGGTCGACATTATGACTCCTTTATTTGCTACTATAGGATAACTCTGCCCTAGAAGGAGGTTGAATATGGCCTCGTATAGTGGTTCTTTTTCCCACGATCCACTTACCCAGAAGATAATACAGACTGTTTGCTATGTCCCACTTTGGTTTTGATTTAGATTCCTTTAGAGAGAGATGCTTGAACATCTCTCAACTTGAGCAGGCCAATTCACATGGCTATAATGTGAGCCTCAGTGAACTGCAACCTCAAGGAATGACAGCTAACCAAGTAGCAAATCAGACATTTGATTGCTACATTGCACTTCCAGATTGCCTTTCAGTACTCCATGTAAAGACATTCACCTGGGTGCAAACGGAAAGATTATCTAGGCAACAGATGCAACAGTTAGGTCATCTTTGTTGCTTGCTCTGACCCATTCACTTTTCCTGAGAGTTTACAAAGGCAGAAAAGACACAATGCTGCTCACAGAATGGCCACTGCAAACAACACTGCATTAATGTATTACAGGCTGAGTATTCCTTATCCGGCCTTCTTGGGATGGAAAGGTGTCTGGATTTTGGATTTGTCTGGATTATGGAATAACTGCATAAATACAGTCAGTCCTCATTATCCGCTAGGGTTATGTTCCTGGAAATCCTTGCAGATAGTGAATTTGCAGATGACGAATCATTGATCCTATAGGATCAATGGGGTTAGGTTCAAGGGGTACCTTATCTACCATCAGAGGAATCCAGCAGAGATCCTCAGAAAGCCAGGAGAGTGAAGCAGGACATGCCAAAAGATCTTTGAATGCTGCAGAGACCTTCCAGAGGTTGCACTGATCTTCAGAATGGCACCTGTGACCAGCATGGACCCCTTAAACATGCCCAGCGGATGCTTCTGCTGACCATTCTAAAGAGATCAGTACTGGTTGCAGGTGCCATTCTGAAGGTCCCCGCAGCCTTTGGAAGGTCTCTGCATAGTGGATAATGAGGACAAAGGTGCAGATAATGAGGAAAGCAGCAATTTTGCCCCTTGCAGAGCATATAAAGAGGACTGACTGTATAATGAGAATCTGTTTTTTTTCACTTTTACCCATATGGGTGTCTGCTGGTCTCTTGGACATTTTTCAACAATGGCACACACCACAGAGCAGAGAATAGAACTTACAGCCTTTACAGGGGGATGAGAATAACACCTTCTAATGTTCACACTACAGAAAGTTTTAAAAAGTCTTGGACAAAAATGTCTGGATTTTGGAAGAGCCTAGATTTCAGATGTCCAGATAAGGGATCATCTATCTACCTGTATTCTCTCCCTATAATGCTTAATACAGCAATCATCATGTTGTATGCTATCATCATGTTGTGAAATTTGGTCCGCCCTTCCACATAAGGGGGTGTCATGGGTTCCATGGGGGCCACTAACAGGTGGGGGCTTGTACTCACTTTGCGGTGGGCCCTATCCTGGGATGGTCGTGGTAAAACAGGCACGAGGCGTGAAGATTGGCGGCTTAAGCGGTTTAATGCGGTAAGTGCCTTTACATTCATTTATACAGGCACGCTCGGCCTCCACGCCCCTTCTTCGAGAGACCACGTTCTAGTCACGGGTCTCCTATCCCCAGCTACACCGACCAGCAGCGGCTCCTCATCCAGGAAGGTGCATGTAAGGGTGAGGAGGTCGGTGGCGGCTGGTCAGCTGCGGGTCCCAGGTCGGCTCAGGGTTCCAGCCCGGCAGCAGGGGAAGGCAGGCCCCAGTGGGGGAGTGCCAGCGGCCAGGGTCCTGGTGTGGGGACCCACGGGCCAGGTTGGCCTGCTGACAGGTGGTATGGCCTGGGGGCCTGGTAACCCCTAGGGAGCGGGGCTCGGGTATCCCCGGGAAGGTAAAGGGCAGAGGCAAGGCCGGGTGCCGAACCCGCCTCGCCAGAGGTCACTCCTTGGTTCCTTTTGCAACGGGAGGAAGAGCAACCTCTTGCTTCGCCGGTCAGGCTCCTTATGAACCCGCCGGCTGTCTGAGGAGGGTGTATCCCTCCTAGCCCCCTGGCCGAGATCTCGTGGGATCTCAGCCAGTGTGCCGGCGCCGGCGATGACATCATTGCCGGGCGCAGGAACAGCAGGAGGCCTGCGCAGCGCCGCCCCGGGCTCCCTCGGCATGGCACCGCCCTACGCGGCCTCCCAGGCCTCTTCCGGGGTGTCTCGTCAGGTGAGCACCGCCTCGGGGCCATCCACTCCCCAGCTGGGAGCTGCAGCGCAGGCCGGCACGCCTTTGCTGCTGCGTCCCGGCCTGAACAGGGTGCTGCCTCTCGTCCCGCTGCGTTGCAGGACCGCCCCGGAGCTTCCTGACAGCCCCGTGGCTCCCGGTAAGTACCCCCCTCGGCCGGCGCCGCTGTCGGGGGGGGCGGATCCGGGGTGACAGGCGGCTACAATGTGATGATGTTGCATGCATGTTTCCACTTACTAAGCATTAGCAAGTGTAATGGAAATGGCGGGAGATTACCCCAAGGAGATAGGGAATGCTATCAGCAGTGGCCCCTTGTCTGTATCAGCCAGGAGTTACAAGGTTAACCCCAGAGCCTTTGCCTGCATCTAGTTCATAGCTGCAGCCTAACTGGATTATGAGGACGGGGGGAACAAGCTTGATAGGCAGGTGTGGGTGTAGAGAGGTGGAAAAGGGTTGTGGAGAGAAGAGTGGAAGGAAGAAGTTTGGAAAGTGTGACTAACTGATTTGGACTGACTAATGAATTGGATGAAGGGTACTTGAGGATGTTGGGACTGCAATTGTGGTTGGACTAAGGTTGCTGTAGGGAATTATTGTTTGGCTGCCATGTCCCTGGAGCCACCAGCTGGAAGAGGAAGGTGGACCAGTGTGGCTGAGCAGGCAAGCTGACTGCCGTTTGCCTTTGCTTGGTGGTGGGGTTTAGTTGTGCCTCGTGTAAGACTAGGGTGGTTTTGGATGATAGAAGGGAAGCTAATTAGTCTACTGCAGGCCTAAGATTGCAGAAAGCGAACTTGGCACAACAGTAAGATGGGGAAAAATGTGGTCAGCACAACTCTGTGATCGAGTTCTCTGTAGTTCTAGTTCTATTTATATGTTTGGTCTTCTGAGAAACCCCCCCCCCCCGGTGGCAAATGCAGAGAACTCCCACTCAAGAGGTCTGATGCAGGTAGTGAAGTCGGAAGATCAGATCAAATTAGTAACTGTACTGAGCTATTCATTAACAGCAACTGTAATTAATTAGAATCCAGGTTTTTCTCTCCAACTCCCAACAAAGACCACCACAGATATATTTAATGTGGAAAGAGAGGATGACAAAAGAAAATGGAACCTAGTTCTAAGGATATTAAAAAGGGCAGTTACAAAGGTAAAATGCACAAAAGCTCTATGGAGTCTATTCAGAACACCACCAGAATAGATGAAGTGAAGAGTCCATACCTATTAAAATAAATGGAAATGTTATCATTGATTTCTGAGACACATGGACTGCCAGCTAAATTTACATCCTAAATCAAAAGAGAGCAAGAGTCTTAGGAAAAAAAAAACGTAGTCTATCTTAGAGCTCTTATTAAACTCAATGGGGAATCCTTTAAAAAGTAATGCAAATGAGGAATGAAACCGGGCTCCAGCAAGTTAAAAGTAAAAAACAGGGCTTGCTTAAAATGGGGAACTAGACAAGTGTTTGTGCCTGAAGGCATATGAATATCCCTGGGGTGGGGCAAACTGGCTGAGGATCTGAAATCTGGTGGCCAAGAGGGATCTTCCCCCAGCACAAAGAGCAGTCAGTGGATCTCAGTCCTTATAGGAGCCAGTGACAGTTACTCCCTAGGTCACATGGATTATGGACTGAGTTACGAATCTCTCTGCTGAATTGCCTGCAATTTTGTTATTCCCCACCCCATGCCAATCAGCAACCTGTGTGGAGCAGGAAATAGGAAGCTAGCACTTGATCTACGGGGCTCCTGGCTTCAACCCTTGCAGCATCCAACAATTGGTCAGTGAATCAGGGCGTAGACTGGGGGACTATACACAGTTGAATCACTGCCATGTCTTTTAATTTTTATTGTAAAACAGACAGGATATGCCCATATGTGTTTCTGTAAAGAAAAAAAAAACATTCAAGATGTCTCTGAGCGCAATCCTAACCTGGAGTTCGGCCCGGCACAGATCAGCAAGGTTTGGCCAGCACAAGGGCCAACATAAAGCGTGTTTGGACCACTCTCGGAGACAGGGAGGATGACGCTTGTCTGTGTGCTGGCCTCTCTGACTCCAAGAGTGGTCCAAACATACTTCACGGTGGCCCTTGTGCCGGCCAAACGTTGCTGACCTAATTGTGCCAGCCAAACTCCAGGTTAGGATTATGCCCTTAATAAAAGTTCCTCCTATTTTGATCCTTAACAATGTCCCTTGTGGCAGCCAAACTTTGCTGGCCTAACTGTGCCGGCCTAATGCCAGCATAGGGTTGTGCACTCTGTTCCATTGAAATGAATGAAAACCAACGCAGGTTGGTATTTGGATCTGAACTAACACGCAAACACTCAGAAAATCTGGCCATCTCAAAACGGCATCCTGTACGTGCTTTTGCAGGTAAGCATCCCAAACACGCAATGTCACTTTTTGACAATTTCCAAAAATAAAGGCAAAATGTAGTGCATCTCTGCTTCTGGCTAGCGGCATGGCTATCCTCACACCGGCAGCGAATACTTTGCTGCCAAAAGTGCTCCATATTGTGCAACATCAGCATTTCATGGTTAGTTGGTGAGAAAAATCAAAGATTTCCAAAGTGGATACTTATGTCCCCAAATGAGTCCACCAGCAGGGATGCAATGAAAAAACAGGTCTTTATTTCCACTGTTGTTCTTGTTTTTGCTGTATGACTTATCAGACCTTTGACTCGCTTGAAACAAACTCTGTCGGGCATGTTTTATTCAACAGCATGTGCTCCCCTGACAATGTCCAGCGAGAAGAGAAAGCGACAGCTCCGCTGGCCCGTGTTGCTTCATGACTTGTTCCAACACAAGGAAGTGCATTTTCAGAGGCTCTGACCACAGATGTTTATGCAAATCCCAAATTATGCTAATGACATTGAAGGAACAGGAGGAGCACATGCTCTGGTTCCTGCATTAATGGCTACGATGCTTCTCAGATGGAATTAGGCACAGATTGCACCGAGAAGGAAGGATGCTGTCTGCACTGTCTGATGAAAGCCATGGCCAATAGATCTGATAGGATAAGCACAACAAAGCTCTGGAACTGGACGTGAAGCAATCTGAATCTAAGTCTCTGAATGTACCAAAGTTTTATTCCCAGGCTGAAGCTGGGCAAGCCCTGTCTTTAAGCTTTATACCTCCATTGGTAAAATGGGTTTTGCACTTAGAACTGTACTGCAGGACTCTCTCCAGGAATTGCTCTGCAGCCAGCCCTGTTGGGGCACTTTCAAACAGAGAGAACTGGAAATGCCCTGATCTCACCCGCTTCAGACTTCCAGCAGGACCAGGAAAAGGATACCAGACTGGCCAGCAGAGCACAAGCCCTTGCCTGGAGCATCATCTGCCTGGCCAAATCCTTTTCCTTCTTGCATCCTGAGCCTCTGCCGTTAGCCCTAGTCACTGCACATCTTATCTGTGATAGGAATGGGTTGGTGCACCTGCATAAGCTCTTACATAAGCAAGAGAGACATTAGAGCAATCACTGGACAGTGTTGACTGGGTTAAATCCTCTATTTGTGAATCAGGAGGAAAACAAAAGAAATAAGGGCCAAAAGAAAGCTTTGGTAGAGTCAGGGACATTCCATGCTGACAGGATTGCCTGACAATCTGAGAGTCTTCTTGGGGTGGTGCAAGGGTAATAGGCTACCTTAGAATGCCAGATGCAGGGGAATGGCAGCAAGATACAAGTGTCTGGTTGTCTTGCCTGCTCCCTGAGGCATCTGGTGGGCCACTGTGAGATACAGGAGGCTGGACTAGATGGGCCATTGGCCTGATCCAGCAAGGCTTTTCTTATGATGTTCTTATTCTGTCCCAACTGGCTCCCAGACCCTTGATATAACTGCCCTTCTATCACGTCAGCAAATGATAATTTGGAGCCTAACCCATTTCTTTAACACATGGCTCTCATTTTTGCCACAGACGACCGGATCAGAATCTTCCACATGCCAACCGCATATGGCAGTGGTTCCCAAATGTTTTCGTCTTTTGGCTCCCATGACTTACTGGGGCCATTGGCAACAGGTCTTCATTAGGACTACAAACCAAAAATTGGATAGGGAGGTGGGTTTTTCACAAGGATGCCACAGCCACAGCTTACTGGCATAAAGCTATAATTGTGCCCTGTAACTATGAAATGCTCCCATAGTTGGGAGCTGTGATAATGGCAGTATACATGTCTGTATTGCTGGGTGTGTTGGACCACACAATCATTTACCTGAAATGAAAGCGTGTTGCCAAAGAAAGCTGACAAGGAAATGCATTGATCTCTGGGTTCAGAGGGGCGGCCCAATGAGGGGGATGGAATTTGGATATGGCCGTTAGGCCCCAATTCAGGTCACGCAGTGTGCTTGGACATATTTATGTATTTATTTATTTATTTATTAAATTTACACCCCATCTTTCTGCCCGAAGGCACCCAAGGCGGCATTACAACAACATATGCCTGCTATACAGCAGGTGCAGATCCAAGCAGTCCCTTAGGAATGGCTGGCGCCTACCCAGGGTTGTTTAATAATAATAATAATAATAATAATAATAATAATAATAATAATAATAATGATGATGATGATGATGATGATGATGATGATGATGATGATGATGATGATGCTAGTATTTATATACGGCCTTTCTTTGGTCATTAGATTGCTTCTCTAACTTTAATTCAAGGCAGTTTACATAGGCAGGCTTTATTTCTCTAAACCCCTTTCAAGGGGTTTTTACAAATTACAAAGAAGTTCTGTCTTTCAAGAACTACAGCAACATACAGGTGGAACTTTCGTGGTTTAGTCCTTCTTTCTGGCTGCATGATTGCCTTCCTGCTGGCTGATAGGCGGTTTCTCTGCTCCTACCAAAGAAACAGCTGGCCCAGCACAACTCCTCTCTCACAGGCAGCTGGAGACAGCTCAGATCAGTCGCAATTCTCAAGGTCTGCTGCTCACGGAAGCTTTCGGTGATCTTGAACTGGCAACCTTCGGATCTTATCTTCAGGCAAACGGAGGCTTTAACCCTCTCGACTAAACCTCCTGCCCCATTCCTGCCCCAAGGACTTAAGTCCTTGCCCCACGGAGGCTCCAGCCTGTTCCCAACCTGTGCTGGATACAGCACAGGCCAGCTGGTCTGCCTGTTCCAGCTCAGGTTAGGATTGCACCCTAAAAGTATCTCAAATAAACCTGACATTCCATAAGGAAATATAGCTGCCATCTACTCCATCTGATATTCTTGTTGATTCAGTGCTTTGAAATGTAGAAGTTCCTTATCAGTGCAATTGGCTTTCTACAGATCTTATCTATAATCCTTTCTGCCTGATTCAGAGCACAATCCAGAGAGCAGGTAGGTCTGGCATAAGTCCCATGTGCTGGCCCAGGAGTGTTGCAAGCATGCCATAAGGCATGTCTGCACTAACTCGGGTGCATGGATGCATGCTGGCTCAGCTAGACTGGATCAGGGCTTCGAGTGGCCCAAACCAGGTAAGAAAGCGCCCACCAAGGGAAGCTAGTAGGTCGGGGGGGGGGGGTTGTTGAGGGTGGAGGAAGGGATGATCAAGGGTGAATTGGGGTGGGGGAAGGCAGGGGAAGGGTGGACCCATGGGCAGACGAGACCGGGGAGGGGAGAGTGGGCCTCCAGCACTTAGGCTGGATCCTAACCCCTGTCCCCGGCCTGATGAATTCACCAACGATTTCACTAGTGCAGATCTGAGTAACCCTATTGGGGTGACTGACACAACACAGGCTAATTAATTCCCCTTACTCCAAGTTGTGCTGCAGCCAACCCCAACACCACGCTAGATATGGGGCAGGCCAGCTGCCCTCCCTGTTCCATAGTGGGTTAGGATTGGGCTGCGCATCACCGTGGCCCTATTCATGAATTTCCCATCCATCTATTCACTGAAAACATGGAGTGGGAATGACAGAAAGTGCAGGTTCCAGTGCATTTGGGACCCTACATGGGTTCCCACATGGTTCCCCACAACTTTCCCCTAGTGGCACATTGGACACTACTACTGCCTCTGGTACTGAAGGTTCAGAGGGATGGGCCCTTTGCTTGGTGTGGATCCTCAGCCAGCACCTGATCTCTGGTATCACAGCTGGGGAAAGAACCCACCAGCCCTCTCTGTAACCTCCATATATTGGGCAGAAAGTCTGAGCTTGAGCGTTAGAGCCAGGATGGTGTAGTGGTTTGGAAGTTGGACTTAGAGTTGGAAGGTTCAGGTTCAAATCCCCGCTTAGCTGCAAAGCTTCCTGGCTGAACCTTGGCCCCGTAACGATCGCTCAGCCTCACTTACCTTACAGGGCTGTTGTGAGGACAATGTGCACCACCCCGAGCTCCTTGGAGGAAGCTCCATGGAGACAGTATAAAAATGAGAAAAATAAATAAATATAGCCATATGCACATATGCTCTCCACGAGAGTGGGAACTGATAGAGGGAGGAGCCTATGCACACACAACTGTACACAGGTAGTCTCCCTTTTCAGACCTTCACTCTAATAAATGGAGGCAAGGGGCAGATCAAGAAGGTGGGCTCTTACTGCCCCTTCACACATTCAATAAACATGGAGGGAGAAGGTCTGAATAGGGCTAGAGTACACCGCAAATCTACAGAAATACGTAAATCAACCCAACGTTTCAAGGTAAGGAGGTCACATTCAAAGGGCTACCTGGAAATGTCTTGTTTTCTGTTGCAGGAAGCTCTCTGCAAATGTTTGGATCTCTCCAGAAGGCTGCATCCACCTTGGGTATGTTTGCAGAAAGCGGAGTTATAATTAGAAGTGTGTGGAAATGTCGTGCCCACGCAGCATATCTGGCATATGGCTTGTGAAGTGCTCTGCCAGTATTCCTGGCAGTTCAAAATGTCTTTGCTTCTTAATCCATTTTGTAATAATGAAGAAAATGAAATTTTCATTTATTTTGCCAGAAACAAAGCCGACTGTCCCCATAACTGTATGTCCTTGGCTGTATAGATCCCCACATATCCTCGGCAAGCAATCCCCCAGTAATATCTACTTTCAGAAACAGAGCCTGCACAGAACTTTAGGCCACTGCTTACACAGCTATCATTGATTCCAATTCAATGTTTCTCTGTTCAGATGGTGAAATGGACACCTGTTGCCCAATGGTTGAAAGTGGATTCAAGTCCTGCAGCTGCCTTAGCTCACCTCCTCTCATTGGAAAGGCCTTCCTGCCATATAATAGCTAATCTTCTGATTCACCTCTCTTTGCTATGTGAATGAGCAAGTTAGCACTGACAGTTCTATCAAGGGATGTGTGAGCAAATCTAAGTCCAAGAGTGGGATATATTAAACACTGTCAAATTTTGTGTTCAAGTAGAAAGTAATCATTGTATCAGGAAAAGGGAGAAAATGCCACTCTGTCTGAAGCTTGCAAACAAACAAAGGAATGGTGGGGTGGAGGGGGAAGGCAGCAAAAAGCCTCAAAATCTCACACAAGCCTAGTAAGTAACACATGAGAAGAACACTGTAGTTAGGAGGACCACAACAGTCTTCTCTTGCAGAAGCCTGTGGCTTATACTGCTAGGTCAGTAGTTCCCAAACTGTGGGTTGGGAACCACCAGTAGGTCATAAGCCAATTTAAGGTGGGTCCTGAAGCACCTAGATCAGCCATATTGAAAATATGGGATGCTGGAAAGGGGGAGAGCTGTGTGGTTGTTTTGCTTGTGTCAAGGTTGTAAATAGGCTTTTTTTTCTGTCTGATTTACTTTGCTATTGGAAAATGGCAGAGAAAGAACCCAACTTCTTGCTGCATTCTCAGGAAAGCATCACAATGATGGTACTTCCAGCCATGAGATCACTTCCAGTGGGTCCCGAACAGATTGCCATTCCAAAAAGGTGGGTCCCAGTGCTAAAACGTTTAGCGACCACTTTGTTAGGTTGATTGACACCCTTTTAGTTTTTAACCGACCCTGCTCACGTGTTTTTGACAGCAACTCGACATACCAATTAAGCAACTGAAGCTTTTCTCACTTTCTGGGGGGAAAAAAAAACTTCACCAGAGTGATGTTTGTTTCTTTAGCTGTTCCGGTGGCCACTCTATTTTTGGCCTGCCCCCTTCTGGCTGGGCTGGGCTGAGCTGAGCTATTAAGTGCAGTGTGTATGTTCGGGATGTGAACTGGGACCTTATCAACCTAGTCCCTGCTTCTGCAGCTTCCTGCCACGTGCCGCAGAGATGCCAAGCTAAACTCTGCATCTTGATCATGTAAACAAGTCATCAAAAGGACCTTGGCAAGGCTTCAGAATTTAAACAGGATGATTCACAAATAAAAAGCCTGACTTGCGCGTGCTGAAATCTAAGCCAAATGCGACATGTTGCCTCTGTTCTTTTTGCGTCTTCGCGCCTCTCTGCCGCTCTCTGTTCTGTATGCATTTTGATGCTGCTGAGCACCAGTTCACTTAGGAAGTAGGCATGCAAACAGCCTTTGATCCTGTGGTCCTTTCTTCATGAATTACCTTCTGAGGAGTGCACAGCAAGTTTATTTTTTAACACTTCCTCTGGGAATTTTTTTTCCAGCACAAAGCTGTAAAGAGACTAACCTTTACCATTTCAAGCATTTCTCCAACTTTTTAGCTTCCGTGATCTGATCTTCTTCCTACGCATTTATTTTTATCAATTTCTCTCCCCGCCTTCTCCTTCTGTATCACTTTTATTTCCTTGGGAATTCCTTGGTCAGCATCCTCCCCTCTTTCCCTGAAATGTTATGAGATTGTGCTCCATAGGCACAATCCAGCCAGCATCAGCCTTGGCAGTAGGACTGAGTTTAATTGACTTACTTCCGAGTACGCATGCATAGGTGTGAACTATTATTTGTTTGAGTTTCAAAACAGACTTCACTGTAAATAATGATCCGATCCAATCTGGGTTGGCCATTGGCTCAGTGCTGACTGCCATAAAGGAGTTAGTGACAATCATAAAAGGTGCTCTGGCAACGAACTGAGTAGCACACTGCTGGGGGCTAGAGTCTTCCCGTGCACATTGTTAGCTATTCTGCCATCTGTCGGATCAGATTCATCAGGAAGAGAGGTGGGGGAGGTAGGGGTGGAGAGGGGGCGGAATGGGGCAGGGAGTCTGCGGGACAGCAGCAATGGAGTGTGTTGGATCCTATCCCCCCTCTCCTGCAGCCTCCCTACCACCTTTCTCTCAGACCTGCTTTAGCAAAGTCACTAACGCAGGTCCGAGGAGACCCATTGTGAAATGGGAGGCTAACAGAGGTGTATTCCCCATTTGCCTCTGAAGCTTCCTGATCTCCCCCTGTCCCTGCTGATGGGTGCAGCATGCATGGTTTTGACATGGTTACACCAGCAGGGGAGGGGGAAGAATAGGTTTGGATTCTAACTTTTGCTTGATTGTGCTGCTTCTATTTACTTCTAAAAATCACTTTCAGTGGTTTCATAGTTAAGACTTTTTTTCTGGCTATATAGAAACAAGGGCACTCTGGCTTTAATTTGATACATTGAGCAACTTTCTTCAAGGAGTGAAGGAATGATTAAGTTTATTATTCATGACTTCTGAGCCAGCCTACCAATTGACAACAACGGTGAACAGTGCTCTTTGATCTCTCCCCTCTTGGCAGAAACTTATAAAATATTTCGTTAGAGTGCAGACATCAAGACTTGCAAGCATCAGATTCCTTAGGGAGCTTCCCTGAATATTTCCTTTGGTTCTGATCCAGAGGGATTTAAGCTTTGCTTTGGATTTCTATTTGAAATGTACCCTATCCCCCCATTTTTATTTAACTTTACTCTGTAGGTCCTAGTTTTACAGTTTCAAAATGATTTTCTGAGCAAGAACAGCTAAATTCATGGCTGTACTATTTCACACTAAGAGGGTCTGTCTTACTTATAATTTTAGGTCACACAACTGCACCTGCAAATTGCTCCTTTGTCTAAAACAGTGGTTCTCAACCTTTTTTCCACCGGGACCCACTTTTTATTATGACAGCCTGTTGGGACCCCCAACCATAAAATTATTTCCATAGCTACTTCATACTTTCATAGCTACAACCGGACACGGGCTAGGGCCCAATTAAAAGCTTATTCCAGAGCAGTG
>JAJKFI010000076.1:3854766-3916362 GCA_029204185.1 Lerista edwardsae
CACTCACTCACTCACTCACTCACTCACTCACTCACTCACTCACTCACTCACTCACTAATGGTGCAATCCTAACCTGGAGTTAGGCTGGCCCAAGGGACTTGTGCTGGTTCAGGAGTATCATGAATGCGTCATAAATAAAAGTGTGTTTACAAGACAGACGTGCACCATCCTGCACTCCAAGAGTGGTGCAAACACAGTTTACGGCACGTTTGCTACACTCCTGGGTCAGTACAAGTCCAACTCCAGGTTAGGATTGTGCCCTCATTCACTAGCAGTGAACAACTGACAGTCCAGCCTCCTCCCTTCTTTGTTCCTCTTCCTGCCAACAATCCCATCTGTCTCAAGGCCTGGTGTGCTGACAGCTTCTGAGCACTTGAAATAGTCCTAACATTTTTTTCAGAACACCTGAACAGCTGAGCCAAAAGCCTGGGAGGGATCATTCATTATTGACAGTAGAATGCCCCCAGCCAATCTCAACAGAGGTTCCATACAATGCGATCTGATTTTACCTGAGTTTTTCTTTTCCTTTCATTGAGTTCATATGACTTATAGGAGGGCAAACCTGCTTGCCACGATTTGGAGCTTTCTGTTTGGCAAATCTATGTTTTCTGCATAATTTAATGCATTGCTTGTCTCTGTCTAACCACTGCCTTGCCTTGGCCAAGGGCCAGGCTTGGAGAAATAGCACATAAGACAGACAAGACACAGACCTATCAGAGACTCTTTACAGGAGCAGAAACCTAGACAATTTACAACAATTGTATAACTGGCTCTCCAACCCAAGTCACAACACACCGTCTACATGACAGGGACTGCAACCACATAAATGCTACCCTTCAATAAATGCACTGAAACTATCATCTTCATCCACTGATTTCTCAGCCGCAGCCTGGTGCTAAATCTTGATCCTCCTAAGTCACTGACATTTACACACCTGGCAGTATTAAAATCCTGAGAAATGGATAGCTAAGCAATGAGGTTTAACACGAACTCCAGAGAGACTGCCCTTGACTTGTGTGCAATAACAGACAGCAGCAAATACATTTAGCAGCACATGCCGTAGAAATACCTCGGATTGAAAAGGGACAGTCAGTCGCAGTCCGACCATTTTGTGAGAGGGGGCAAAAGCCCCGGGCGCAGCTCTGCTGAGGAGGAGGGCCGCAATGAGGCAGCTCGCTTCTTGGAGGGGTGAGTGGTTTTGGCCTGCCGTGACTCTCCCATGCCACTGTCCAGCTCCAAAATGGAGCCTGGCACGGCGTGGGGGCAGAGCAGAGTGGTGCACAGAGGCACCACAGAGAAACAGTGGAGGGAACAGACCTCCTCCTCCTTTGCCCCTCGGAAGCCCATTGGCTGGATCCTCAACTAGGGACTGTACGTTCTAATGAAATGAAACTGGTTGACATGATATCATAACACAGGGACTTCAGTTTAAAGAACAAGAGCAAACTTACAGTGCAGCAGTGATGTCATGCAGGGGGTACGTGGGGGTACGTGAGTACCGGTTTCTAGGATTACAGCTGGCCCCGCCCATTCACCCGCCCACTCATAGACTCCGCCCTCTGCAACGTTTGAATTTCTTGCACGTTCTCAGAGCCAGGCAGGCAGGCAGGCAGGCAGCGAGTGGAGCCTTTCCTTTCCTTGCCACTGAAAAATGAGTTGCTCCGGGGTTTTAACATGATGCCAGGCCTCCTTAACATGTTCTGGGGATTCTGTGGAATACTGTTGCAACTGTTGGGTCAGTTTAAAATCATCTGAGGCCTCAAAAAGGGCTTTTTTCATGTCACTTCCTGCCACGACATCACTTCTGGCTTATGACGTCACTTCCGGTGGGTGGGTCCCGACACGTGCCAATCAAAAGTGAGCACCTGTTCTTAAATCATTTAGATGACACCACTGCAGTGCAGTACAATACATACTTACCAGGAAATAAGTCGCATTGCATTCAAGGGAGCGTACTGTCAGGCAACTATGTATAGGACCACACTCCCAGTGCCATTCCATACATTCTTGTATATGCTTAAGGGTGCAATCAGGGTAACAGCAATGCAGCTCCGAGGTAAGGGAATGTTTGTTCCCATGGTAAAGGATCAGCCCTCCATGATTACAACTCCACTGTAGAATGTAGAACATGCATCATTGGCACAGCTATGGCACTGCTGGAAAGTTGGTTAGGATTGTGCCCTTAGTGGAAGATTTCTCACAGTGCAGAGCCACAATGTGTTCAGTACTGCATTGCAGTATGAGAAACACAGTTGGACAAGAAAGATACAGGATGTCTCATTTAAAGCAGGTTTTGAAGAGCGCCTATGCAAAGTCTTGTGCAAATGGACTTTTTTTTGGGGGGGGGGGGGTCAGTTTTTCCCATGCAAGGCTTCTCTGCTACATCAGAAACTGCACTTTGGAACGGAAAGAGGCATACTACTAGCAGAAAGGCACCTCTGGATCCAAGCTAGAGTTTATCAAGATCATTTTGATAAATAAAGTAATTGAATTATTCTTAATGCAAATCAGGGTTTTTATATATTTTTTTATCCACTATAATGTTAATTTGAACTAGAGGTGTTTGTTTCCAGTGAGTAAAATAGGATTACAGCCTAACATACACAATCCTGTTCTACTCAGAAGTCCCATTGTGTTCAATGAGGCTTACTCCCAGGAAACTGGATAAAAGAATTGCAGCCGGAACGTGTAAGATTGGATTACAGCCTAACACAATTTATTTTGCTTCTGAGTAAAATAAATAGCATGGTTTTCAAACACCTCTAATACGTGTTAATCCTGCTTTCAAAGAAAATCAAGAAAACCATACAAACTAGCATGGTAAACCTTGAACCCCTAAGATTGATTTTTCGTCAAATACTTCATCGTAGTCAGATTCTCCAGATTTAATTGTTTCAGCCCCCACCATCCAGCAGCACCACCATAAAATAAGAAGTTTCAAGAAGCGATGCAGCTCTCCAGGGAGCCTAGTTCCTCTGTTACTTTAGTTTAATTTATAACCCAGTTAACCAATTTAAAGAGTGCTTTAAAAATCCTGGAAGCTTGAAATCTCCAGAGAATCCCAAAGATTTCAATGGTCTGATGGTTCAATGAGAGCAAACAGGGTAATTCAAGAGGGTAGCGAAAGCGGGATTCTCCTGATAACTCTTTGGACTGAGAGCTATCTTGGGCCAGCTCCCCAAGCTGTATTTGTATTTTGGTGTTGTGAACAGGTTTACCACTGCATCCAGAACAGCTGGATTAAGCGTTTTAACACAACAGATAAACTAAATGGCAAGTGCACCACTAAAAGATGACTCAACCCCTTCCTTTACTTCCAGGGAGAACCCTTGCTCATTGCCAGTCCTGAGTGGGCAGTCAACCATACATCTTCGTACTGAAGGAAAGCAACAGGCACTGCCCTTGATGTTGTAAAAAACAACAACCTGCTAGCATGGCACAATGGCAGTGAAGCTACTGAGTCCCCAGCAGGGCCTGTGAGAGGATATTTTACAGGGTACAAAGTTTCTTTTGGGCCCTTTCCCTTCTCCATCCGATCATCATTTCTACAAATTGTGATATATAGAACTATGCCGGCTCACACACAAGACAGGACCTTGGTACCTGGGGTGGGAACTGTCCCTGGATATTGAAACCCACAGATAATGGAATATATGGGTTGTGGCCAGGAGGACCTCCAGACATGACTAGAAGTGCCTTCTGATCACGTCTGGGCATGTTCTGAGGCCCAGAGCACAATCCTAACCTGGAGCTATGAGTCTCTCAGAGAGGCCAGCACAGGGACGTGCACCATCCTCCCTGACTCCGAGAGTGGTCCAAACATGTTTTACGGTGACCCTTGTGCCAGCCAAACTTTGCTGGCCTAACTGTGCCAGCATAACTCCAGGTTAGGATGGTGCTCCCAGAGAGACCACACACAGTCTCTCTGGGCTTCAGAATGCTCCCCAGAGGTGCTGGAAGATCACTTCTGGTTTTTACAAAATAAAAAGGCACTTCTAGTCACACCCAAGAGATCCTCAGCGGGTACTCAGATGCAGGTTTGAAACCGGCATTGAGTAGAATCCTCAGATAAAGAAGACCCACTGTACTAGTCTTGCGCTAGCCTTCACACAAAAATTTACAGGAAATGTCCAGTTCAACTCCTTTGGATCCCAGGCCCCCTTCTTGATCCTAGGCCAAGGTACAATGTACCACCTGCACCTCCTTCTCATTGGTTCTGGTCCTCAGCTGGCCCAAGCCTTCCAAAAGAGATGCAGTGACTCAAGGAGCAGAGCTGAAGCTCTGTTTGGGTCATGCAATGGGTCGAGTCTCACTCATTTCCCATGAGCAAGAATTCAGGTGTCCTAGGTGAAGTGTCTAGGAGTTCATAATGCACCCTACAGGCAAGCATAGTGAGGAAAGACATTTTACGGGAGCTTTTATGTTGAATTTTACATAAAATGAGCAATTGCAAGCCATAACAATTCACTAAAACCTACATTTGATAAAACATAATTAAGAGAATACAGAGCTGTGGGCAGACTATAAACAGTACATGCCGCAAAAACCCTATTATTCTGAATTTATGCCATAAACCATAATGCCATCTCACACTGCATTATACATATAAGAAAAGTGTATATAACAACAAAGACAACAACACTTGTTTGTGGCTCATATTGATCTGTGGCTCTTTTCATGTTGTTCTCCACACACTAATCCTTCCTCCCCACGGGCGGGTCATGCCCAAACCAGTTAAGCAGGGTGTTTAAGAGTTTACCTATCACAGTCCCCTTTGGCATCACTAGCCTGGGTTGACATTTGTGCAATACCCACTCCAAAACAAGTTGTACAGTGTGACTACAAGTTGTGTAGCTCTGTTGAAAAAGGAAAAAAAATAATACATCAGTGAAACTGACGAAATTATGCCAAGGTGAAGAAAAACGGAAGAATGTCAATGTGGGTAACAGATGTCAGAATCTCATAAAGACTTAGAGCTCAATCCTTTTGGCTGCTTGCACCGGCAGAATGTGCATTCCACTGGCGTAAACAGCTTTACAGCCGTCCCAAATGTAGCAGCCCCAGTGCTGCAAGCAGCCAGGTCTGCACAAAGATGGATGCAAGACACCTGCCAGAACAGGTAAGGCAGCGCAGGGATCAGGAGAGATGGGACAAGGGGAACAGGGAAGTGATGGGACAGGGGAGGTTTGGGGAGGTTTGCCAAATCCTAACCCCCTTCCTGGGTCTGGTCTGCCTTCAGTGCCTTCACTGCTTTCTGAGTTGACCCATGGTAGCTACTGGGATTTAACCTGGGGCAAGGGAAAAAATGTTCCCTTAGCCCAAGGAGACCACAACATACTGAAACTCCCTCACAGCATTCAGCAGAAGTTGCACTGGTGACTGCACAGGGAGTTTGCTAGGATTGGGCATTAAACTCGGGTTTTAAAAGGGAACTTAGGGAGGAGCATCCCTGCGCACTGTTCAAAATTGGCAAACCCCCATGTCTGTCTGTTGCACTTCTACACAGTGAAATCAATATGTTGATCACATGCAGGTTCTAGCTGGACCCATTATATATGATAACTGAGCTTAGAGATGATAGTAATAAATATATATATCAAAAGTGAAATCTGTGCAGAAAAACTGTCATAGGAAGTAGTTTGAAAAAGATAAAAACCAATGAAAAGAGAAACCATCTTTCAGAAGAAAGATGTGTGTTGTATTTACAAAGATCCTCACAATTTGTAAAAGATTTGTACCTTAACATGTTTGGCCTATGATGGACTACGAAGCACACATGCCAATAAACCTAAAGCTATCATCTGGATAAACTGAACAATTCTCAACAGCACACTTCATGTCTATGAGATCACTTGCATCAGAAAAAATGAATGACAAGAACTCAAAGATGTCCTTAGCTGCATTTAATCCTTTCCACAGCCCACCAAAGTTATTACAGGAAAAATCACTGTATACATCACCATTATCATGCAATCCTAACCATGCAGTAGCCATTCCAAAGCACCTAACATATTAATTGGGTTGCTGTCTGGGGCAACAAAGAAAATGAAAAATGTTGTGGCAGCTTACGGACCAACTAGGTGACAGTGGCATGAGTTTATATAGACAAAAGGTAACCTATCTCTGCAGATTTGATGTGCAGATGAAGCAGGTTGGCTGAAATCCTATTCAGGAGTCTCCAAACTATGACCAGGGGCCATATCAATTTATCTGACCTGTAGTAACTTTTTCTGTTAGAGTATTGGTCAATGTTTGAAATTGTTACTTGCGATTTCTCCGTTTAGGCATGGCATTTTTTCTTTATGATTGGCACAGTTCTCTTTTATTCTGAATCATATCATGCTGATTACAAAGAAGATCTGAGTAAAACTTGTTTGTTCATTTAAATTTCATTCATTCATTCATAAAGCTTATTTTTTGCACCCTGCAAAAATGTGTAAAATATACAATGTGTAAAAATGTGTAAAATATTCAATACTGAAAGGCTTGGGAACCTCTGTTCTACATGCTTACCTGGGAGTAAGTCCCATTGAATGTAATGGAGCTTACTTATATGTAGACATGCATAGGATTGCACTGTAAGACATGTCACGATAAGGCAGTTAAGTGTCAAAGCTGTACTGAATAAAGAGTATCAAAATGGGCATTTTGGTTACGTATTTTGGGCACTGATGATACAACACAGCTATTTCAACCAGTGTGCTTTGAGTGGTCCACAGGTGTACTGAGGGAGTTTGGGGGAGGGTAATTTATTAGTAGGGTCATTGAGGGATGTGAGCCTCCCACTGGCAGTGCAGTGTGCCTTGTCAATTGTAAAAAAAAAAATGATCGTGTGCTTTGACAATTTTGTCAATGTTTTGTCAACACCTTGTCAATGTTCTGTGAGATGAAAGAAGCTGAAAATCACATTAAAAAAATTTTTTTTTGCAAGAGGCTGAGAAAAAGCAAATTAACAAAAACAATCTAACTCTTTCCTTTTGGTGGTGTTTATGCATTGTGGCTGTAGCTTCTGTATGCAATACAAAATTCACTGAGCAAAATGGTAGATCACAGCACTGGGGAACAATTACGGCTACCACTGTCCATCTCATGCAGAATTCTGAATTATAAGGTGAGGTGACACAGCAGCAAAGCACTGATCTGAGTTAATTAATTCCAATAAAATCCCTGTCCCACATGCTGAATGATGGCAGATGCCCTGATTGAAGTTCATTTTTGGGATATTAGCATAGAAAAGCTTGCTGGGGCCTTTGAGACAAGACAGCTGAATCAAAGCAAGGAGTGCTGATCCATACAGTGGCCCCCTGCGAGCAGTCTGTCTTCACAGGAAACAAGGAACAGAAGGCAAAGCTGCATGTCTTATTCAAGTTCCAATGAAGAACCAACTTCAGGCAAGTTTTGAAACTGCACTTCCTCTCTCTGCTTCTGGAAGCTTTCTGTACAGTGCTGCTATAAATTATAGTGATCAGTTCATGTTATGGAACAGTGATAATGATGCTAATATATCCAGGACTTGTTCTGGATTTACACGTCTCTTGTAAGTGGGATCAGAATGCAAGAAATGGCATTCATATTGCCATATTTATTTATTTATTGGTTGCATTCCTAAAGCAACTCAATAGCAAACCTATTTAATTGGGGCGGAACTGCTTCAGTAAGTGGTTTCAGGGAGCAGCCTCTGTTTGTTTTGGAGCAAAGGCATCTTCATAGCAAATCACACCTTCTCTTCTATTTACATTCAGAAAGACTATGTGGAACACATCAGTGCTAATGGCTTTTCTACTGTACATTTTGATGAATTATTTCAGCACCATGGACAGAAGCTTTGGAAACAAAATGCTCAATCCTATTCTCAAGATACACCGTACATTATCTCCATGTACAATGGCGCAATGACAGCCCGCCAGTACAGACGTGGATGTGCCACGCGCAACATCAGAAAAAAAGTTATGCCAGCGTAACTCAGCCATAGCTCAGATGCCAATGCAAATCTGCTAGCACAGAAGAGGAAGGAGGAGACTGGGACATGGCATGCAAGGGATGTTGAGGAGTCAACATCCACCATATCTTGGCCCTTCCTCAGATGATAAATGTTCCCTTGAGGCCAGAAACATGTGATGCCAACAACAGAGCTGGCATAACCCAATGGGAAAGAATGGGACAGGGAAAAACAGCAGAAAATTTCACCCCAACATCCCTTGCCTCTAATGACAGAGCATAAGACACAGGCTACATTTGTCAGCCAATAACACCACACCAACCTCAGTATATAAGCCCCTGCCAGGGAGCTACAGTTCAGATAAGACATGCACCATGGGTCTATGTCTCCCTGATGTCTCAAGGGGTAACTTTGGTGTTGAGAATCATGTTGAAAGCACATTTGGCACATACATGGAGCACAATGCACAAAAAGCCTCCTGACTTTCACAACACCATACAGAGAAGCAAAGCAAAGTGTGGGAGAGAATCCATGCTGCCACACATTGATGTTGCATCTTTGTTTTGCATCTCTAACCCCCCTCCACCCACTGATCATTCAGGATTACCAAGTGTGTCTCAGCTATCAACTGTGTGGCCTACCCAGTCCTTTCTTTTGCAACAGCTAAGAGGAGGGAGTGTCTGCTCCTTTTTTGATGAATGCCAGGGCTCCAACAATGGTTGATGTGGGCCTAACACTCATTTGATTCCCAGGACTATATTGTTGCCACAGGGGGCTGAACACTGGTCCTCTGCACAGTTCCACTGGATTCCATACAAAAAGATAATGTTCCAAGCCACCATGCTTTCATCCCCTACAGGACACTACATACAACAAGTACACTCTGATGGCATCACTCTTCCTCACAAACACAGGGTATGCCTCTCAAGCCAGCAAAGTGGCATGACTCTATTCCTTGGTTCTCTTTCTGTGGTTCCCCTTGCTCTCCACAGGCAGCTGTCTCACTGGTGAAGACATCACACAGACCCCCAAAGGAAAACTATAGCCTGCACACCCACAGTGATCAGTAGGAGCCCTGCTGCTGCTCAGTGACAACCTCTTCGTTCCAGTTGGTCCCTTGGGGCTTTGCAGACTCCATGGCAGACAATGAAGAAGTAATGCAGCTGGACCTCACTTGCACCTGTTATTTGGTTGTCTGTTGAATAATGTTATTCAAGGACAAACCCTGCTTGTCCTTCCTGAGCCAAATGTGAGTGGATGTCATGTGTCTTCCCATAGAGTGACATGGACAAGGTCCCTTTTGGCATGGCAGGTGCAAGTGCATTCATCAATTCGGTTTTCTACACATGCTGTATTGTGCAAAGCTAATCACCAATGACCCGTTAACAATCCATTCACACAGTGTAGCCCTGGGAGACTTGACAAACCAAGCTGCCTCCTACCAGGTCATATGCACGGCCAGGGGAGGGGGATAACATGGGTTGCACGGCTAATAGAGGGCAGTGGGAAAAGACAGCTAATCACTTTTCTTTTTCTTACATAATCACATTCTTATCACAACGTTTACCCAAAATTCAAAAGATTGCATATATGTCCATTAGCATGGATTTTCCTTTCCTACTACATAGTGAATAAATCTGATCACATCTGGTCATTTTTTTTTTTCATAGAATCATACAAGGAACCTAAAAGGTCATCTAGTCCTGCCTGCAGCAGGAAATCTTCCTAGTGCATATCCAGCAGATGCATTTCAAACCTCACTGGCTCAATATGCCATTGAATGTCTTTAGTGAAGATCTCCAGTAAAGGAGAATCCACCATCTCCCTCAGCAATCTGTTCCAGACTGCCTTTACTATCAAGAATTTCTTCCTGAAGTCCATCTGGAATATCCTCTCTTGCAGTTTGTACCAATTGGACCTAGTTCTATTCTCAGAGGCAGTGGAGCACAAATCTGTTCTTTCTTCCACATGACACTCCTTCAGGGATTTGAAGAATGCTATTATATCCCTTCTCAGCCTTCTCATCTCCAGGCTAAACATACCAAGTCACTCAACCTTTCCTCATACGGCTTGTTCTCCAGCCTTCTGATCACCCCTGCTGCTCTTCTCTGAACCTGCTCCAGTTTGGCTGCATTTTTCTTAAATTGAGGTGTCCGTAATTGGACACGGCGCTGCAGGTGAAGTCCATCCAATGCGGAACCCCTATTTCTCACAACGTGGAAGCTACAGCTCTACTAGTGTAAGCTCAAATTGTATCAGCCTTCTTTTTCATACTATAGCAACTTGCAGCACAAGAAGCATTTGTCCAGACAAGCCTTAAAACAGCACAACATCAGATTAAATAACAGATAAAATTACTAATATCCATAAAAGCAGCTCTACTTCTGAAGTAAATTCATCTTCTGTTTATCCCATTAGGTATTCATAAGCACATTTTCCTTGAAGGGCGGGCCTGTAGTTAGACATAAGGCACATATCCTGCATGCAGCCCAGGGTCAACTCTCAGTATCTCCAATTCAAGAACTCTGGTAAAAAGGCTGGGAAAAAAATCTTCCTGACACTTTGGAGGGATGCGCCCAATTGCCCTCGGCGACATGGATCAATGGACTCAGTGAAACTTAGCTTAATTTATTACATTTAACGTTTCTTGAAAACAAGAGTCACATTTGTTTGTTTGAAAAAAGAACCATATCCTGCCTCTCAAATTTATTGAGGCAGCTTACAAAAAAAAAGACTGTTTCATTACCCTGCCAATAAATTTACACTCATCTCTCCAACTGCAACTTTCAGAGTATTCAAGCGAAATAATTTGAAAGCCAGGCTCAGGGAGAGACAGTTTCCCTGAAATAATCCTACAAAATATAGTCTCTAATAGGATATTTAATGGCAGTTCGAATGAGATTGTATTTCCATAGCAGTATGCTCCCTGGCAATGTAATGTGCTCTGGCTGTCTTTTTTTTTTTTCCCATTGCACAACTATATTTTCTGTTATTTATTTTCCATGCCAAGCTCTCCTTTCTGCTTTCTTACACCTTTGGGAGGTAGATGTCAGTTGTTCGCAACTGTGCTGTAATAGTCCACTTCACCAGGCAGACTTTACAACTCTCAAGGCTGCCAAGAGCACTACGGGCCCTGCTACTGTTGTCTGCTCTGACTACTTCTCTCTCATACTCACCTAAAGAATTTTTTTTAAGTAAAGCTGCATGTTTCCCATGCTTCTGCAAGCTCCATGATCTATGGATACTGAGTAAACACATCCATTTGCCACTGGGTCACAAGACAGCTTAAAAAACTAACAGCCCAATAGTTATCCCCACCCCACCCAGACCAGCCAATGCAGGTGGCACTAACAGAGCACATGCTGCATTCTACGGTAAAGGGGCAATCATGGAGGCCTCTTCATGGCCTCTTTTGTTCCCTTACCCTGGGGCCAAGCCTCCACTGTTCTAACAGGTCTCCTTGAATCTGCCCCAGCCATTTTTCCGGCACAGAATTGAGTAGGGGAGAGGGGAAAGAGAACCGGGGTAGGGTCCCTGCATACACCAGTGCCGCTGATATCCACCACTTCCCTCCCCTGTTCTGTTATTTTGCCCAAATTGTCAACATGTGGCATTTATTTCTACAAGGTATTTATTTTGATACACTTCCCAGAAACAATTTTCAGGTTAACTACAAGCTTGTCACAAAGAAGAGGCCATAAGGCCGGGCTTTGTGAGGCAATGCCTAGAACAATCTCCAACCTGGCCATCAGGCAACTTACAACTAATGGCCCTGCTTCACACAAATTCCTGTGGCCTCAGGTCATGTGCCTTTGCCAGAAGAAATGCACTACAAAAAAGAAAACAGCAGGACACTGTACTCTTGCAAAGTTCAAAAATGTCTCCACCACCACCACCCCACCCACCCCCCTCCACATCAAAGAAAGACCAGTTCTTGCTTTTTCGGCTTGGCCCTTTCAGTTGAGTTCCATTCCACCAGAAAGTAGGATGGCAGGAACAGTGCAGCTATAGGGTTGAATGAGTTGCACAAGATATCCTCTTAGAGGGGTAGGGAAGATTGGATAAAAATATGGTAAATAAACAAACACCAGCATTCAAATGGTATAGCAAAAGTGTCCAACAGGGACTGAAGTTGATCCTGTACCCCAAAAGGTGATGGTCTATTTTACAACTTTATTCTCAACATGGACACTATTTTTATCTGGGTCTTTGTTGCTGTTCAGCTTTGCTTTGAGTAGCAGAGTTTGTGAGAAGACTACCAGCCAGACTGCGCAGTTCTTTTTCAGAACTGGTTGGACCCATTTACAAGCTCAATACATTACCTTATTCCATCAGTTGGGGGAAAATGTTCATAGCACTGCCTCAATACAAACATCACACCAAACAACAGTGCCAAAAGTGTAACTGTGGTTAAGTGTCATGTCTGAATAACCAAAAGATGGTTCAAAATTGGCAAGCAAACCAGAAACTGAAACCATGACTGGAAGAGGATTTGCAAACATTGTTTGTGCTAACTGTGATTTGCTGCATGGCCTGAACTGACAAACCCAGTTAGCGCTATTAGTCTAATTTGGAGGACACTGCACCTAGAGACATCAGTGCTGAGCAGACAGGAAAATGAAAGCAGACAGGTAGCTCTCTCAGCCTGTACTGTTTTGCCTAAACTATGCCTGCACTGTACGGTTATCAATAGTATTTCTAGTATTAGTAGTATGTACACTACTACAGGTGTGCCCCAGTATCCACTGATTTGGTGTCCGCTATTTCAGTTATCCACGGATACAATGGATACAGAGACACCTATTAAAAAGATAGGGGAACATTAAACAAATCTCTTTCTTTTTAACCTAGTTGCAACAAAACCACTGATGTTCCCCTATCTTTAAAAAGGCGTCCCCAGTATCTAAGGTTTCAGCTATCCATGGGGGTGGTGGTGGAACAGAACCCCTGCAGATACTGGGGCATGCCTGTATATACACTGTCTAATCTTATCCAACTTTCCAGCACTGATGAAGCCATAATGCAGCCCTGAGGTCAGGGAACTAGCATTCCATCATCTTGAGGATGTCTCCATGACTCCTACTACCACAGGACGTAGCACATGCCCTACTGGTATGGCTGCATCAGTGCTGGAAAGTTGGATAGGATACGGCCCTTAATCCCCAATATATATGCCAATTCCATTTGGTCTGCATGCAACATACCTATCTTGAAACAGTCAGTACTTGCTGACCCAGCACTATTGTATCTGTATGAAAGCGGCCCGAAGTATATACTGTGCCAACGCAAAAGCACCAACACAGCCAACCATAACTTGGACATCCATAACTTGGGGAGTGCTTTTGGATTGAGCATCATGGTCTAGCTGATTCAATGTCATTAACATTGTCTTAGGGTGGGACATATTTTATTACTTGGAAATCTTGAAAGTTCCTAGGGATGCTTCTCCACAGATACCTTCACATGCAGACTCAGGGCGCAATCCTAACCTGGAGTTAAGCCAGCACAGTTAGGCCAGCAAAGTTGAGCCAGCACTAGGCCACCATAAAGTGCATTTGGACCACTCGCAGAGTCAGGGAGGATGGTGCACTCTGACTCCGAGAATGGTTCAAACATACTTTACGGTGTCCCTTGTGCCAGCCAAACTTTGCTGGCCTAACTGTGCCGGCATAACACCAGGTTAGGATTGCACCTTAAATGTCTCCACGTGCAGATTACGTGGAGACACCATTTACTACTTTAGATGTATTTGCCCAACATTAAAAAGTTGCATTTTTGCAACATTTTAGAGAACCTCCTAACAGAGAAATATGTTTTTGAAAAAAATAAATTCAAGAGGTTTCCACATAAATGAAAATAACTGTTGCATTTGGTAACCTATGATAGTCTACGTGCATGTTTTTACAGGCACAATTATGTCACTTCCTGCTTAATGACCTAACTTCCGGTATTGGCATCCCAACAGGTACCCTAAGACAGGTACTTCCTGTCTTGGGGTCCTAGTCTTAGGGTTCCTAAAAATTGGGTCCTGGTGCTAAAACATTTTGGAACTAATGCCCTAAGGCAGTGTTATTCAAACTGTGGGTCAGGACCCACTTGGTGGGTCGTGGCTGGGAGCAGCCATCTTGCAAACTGCAGACCTTACTCTTGTTATATTCCTTTTTTGAGTGTTAACAGTTTGAATTTTCAAGTGAGGGTTTTTTAAAAAAAATATTGTTTTTTTGTTCACCACTCTTACATAATATTTTGTCATCTTGCTTTCTGTCAGGGATGTTTCATGGTTGTACAATTGCTGCCGTTTAAGAATGCCAATTGGCATTTCTCAGGAGTGTCATTTTATGATGTTACAATGACAGCACTTCCTGCTTGACGATGTCACTTCCTGCCACAACATCATGTCCAGGTTAATGACATCACTCCCGGTGGGTCCTGACACGAGTGCCCTTCCAAAAAGTGGGTCCTGGTCTAAACCGTTTGAATACCACTGCCCTAGGGCTTTGGGTGGTGGAAGCAAGAACTATCATCCCAGTTGAAAATCAGATTCTGGATGCAATGCCTGGTGCTATGATCTGAGCCCATCCAACTGCTACAATATCACATGTTCTTTTTAGCAGCTTCGATCCTTACTAAATCAACTGCCGATATCCTGTAGTTTATAAATGAATTAGCAATTACTGAAGGGAAAGTTCACTTTTTCACTATGAGCATCGGTGTGAACCTTATTAAGGGCAATGAACATGTGATCAAGAGTAAAGCTCTTTTCAGATACATTCTTGCCACCTCTTTTGTCCTGAATGATTGTAAATCCATACGACATTTTCTAGGGTTTGAGCAAAGGGATAAACAAAAGCTAAAAGGCAGCCACTGAACACATCGCTAGAATAGCCTGTCATCCTCTGGAGCAATAACAAAAACAGAATGGAACATATGGCTGCATTTTATGAAGTGTTCGCCAAAGACAAATCTCTGCAGGACCCGGAGCATGAATGCGGAATCGCTGAGCATGTTCTACTTTGTATTCTATTTATGCGCCTAGATGTTTAGGGAGTCGATGTAGGTTTGGTGGGCACTCCAGGCTGAACCTGACGAGATGGATTTGCAGCTGCTCTGCACCCTTGAGAAGCAAGAGTCGAGATTCTTTTCTGGGCGAAGTTCAAGCATTATGCACTGACATTTTAAAAGCAGGGACTTTCAGACCTACTTAGAAATAGGGGGTTAGAATTCACTTAGAATTCAGGAGGTTACAGCTGAATGGTAGAAATCAGGCTTTGCTTGCAGACAGTTGCGGACCCAGCAAACGGCCTGCCCGGGGACAGAGGTGGAGGAGGTCTGCCCCCTCTGCTAGTTCCCCGCCCCTATGCGCCGCTCCGCTTTGCCCCCCATGCCATCAGTGATGTCATGCAGGGGGTACGCGGGAGTACGCGAGTACCGGTTTCTAGGATTACAGCTGGCCCCGCCCATTCGCCTGCCCACTCGTCGACTCCGCCCTCTGCAACGTTTGAATTTCCTGCATGTTTGAGTTGCCTGCATGTTCTCAGAGCCAGGCAGGCAGGCAGGCAGCGAGCGGAGCCTTTCCTTTCCTTGCCACTGAAAAATGAGTTGCTGTGGGGTTTTAACATGATGCCAGGCCTCCTTAACATGTTCTGGGGGTGCTGTGGAATACTGTTGCCACTGTTGGGTCAGTTTAAAATCGTCTGAGGCCTCAAAAAGGGCTTTTTTCATGTCACTTCCTGCCACGACATCACTTCTGGCTTATGACGTCACTTCCGGTGGGCGGGTCCCGACACGTGCCAATCAAAAGTGAGTACCTGTTCTTAAATCATTTAGATGACACCACTGCATGCCATGCTCCATTTTGAAGCCGTACAGAGGCAAGGGTGGGTGGACGAGCCAAGACTGCATGCCACACAGTGAAGCGAACCATCCCATCACTGCCTTCTGCCTGACCCAGGAGCTCCAGTGCCTGGAGCTTTGGGCCCACCCCCTCGCCCAATGGCAGGTCTGCGGCTTCTTGCAGAATGTCCCAGATTCACGATATGAATCCTATGCCCAATCCTATGCCACTTTAGTGTGGATGCAACTGCAATGCAGCCCCCAGGTAAGGGAACCTTACCTTGAAGAGGCCTCTCTGACCTCCCCACCACACTGCAGGATGCAGTGCAAGCCCCGTTGGCACAGCTGCAGCAGTACAGTGCTGGAAAGTTGGTTAGGGTTGAGCTGTCAGTGTCTGGCATGGTCAGTGAACAGGATCTTAGCTATCGTGAAAGAACAGGTGTCTACAGGATGTCCAAAGATATTCTTTTTGCTGCATATCTTGCTGCATTCACAGATCAGTCTTTCACAATAAAAGCCACACAGCAGAGCTAGGTACCACATGACCATTTACATGCCCATTTATCCCAAGATGAAAGAGGAAGACCGAACAGAACCTTTCATCTTGCCAGTGGTTGGGCTCTTCTTCTCTTAATATACTTCTTGCTTTTGATTCAGCACACAAACAGATGAGAGGACAGGGGGAAAAAATTCAAGGGCCGCTATCCCCAAATAACTTGCTGTGTAAACAGACCCTTAGCCATAGTAATCAAAATGGCAGCAAATGGCCATATTTTGTCTGGTACACATAATAATCCACAACAATTTGTGGGGAACAACAACTGTCCTGATCTAAGTGCCAGATCACACTGAATGTAGCAAGTGCACATGTCATTTGCAAACTGGTGGTGACAGAGCAAAAACACCATGGGGCACCCCCTACAGCATTCAACTTCTCCTGCCCCATGGTGAATGCAGTAAGCATCACGGCTGTGGGTGAGCCATCCAGCCATCTCCCTGATCACAGGAGGAGGGAGATCCCAGGCAACAAATAATTCATCAGTCATGTCTCCCTGGTAAGATTGGTGCATGGTGCCTGGGAGACCTGGGCAAGGCTCTCTACTGGATCCCCTGATTGTGTGCAGCATCTCTGATCACCACCATCTTTTTCTACCAAAAATGCAATGAGCTTGTCTAACAGCATTCTAAACAACCCATTATGAGACTCACAACTAAGATGAAAAGTCTGAGCCAACGAAATAAACATTTCAGCTTGAATTCATCAGGGTTCCTTAGCTGAAAGATGGCCAGCAAACTGCTCTTCCTCTGTACCAAATCAGTCGATCCCCACATTTAATTAGTTAGTCTCCCTTCTTTGCATTTCTCTGGGATCCCTTTAATCTTGTGGCTGCAGTTTCTTCTCAGCAAATTTTCCTAAGATCTAATTCAGATCTAAAGAGTCCCTTCCAGGATTTCTTGAAAGGTGAGTCATGCTGAATTCAACATCGGGTGAACACACACACACTGCAGCCAAAAACATTCAGGCTTCCTTGTCTCTCCCCTGGCTTCACAGGACAAGTAAGAACAAGAACTTAAGATGTCTGGTTCAGAAAAAAAACATCAGTGGAATCAGGAAGCCACAAGGCATCTATCAACTCTGCATATTTTTCACTAAAGTTGGAAATCTGGTGCTGACCTAGTTAAAAACTCTCAAATAATGCACAAATGAACGTTGCACCAGTTCTTCTCAGCATGTAAATGGGTCATCATTAGCACACGCGAAAGAAAAATAAGAGCCACACAACTATCAGACTGGTCAACAGCACTTACCTGGAACAAAGCTTCCCTGGACCACCTCTTTATATGCCCACCAGCCTTCATGGATTTTTGGTGAATTCTGCTGAGCTAGAAAAAAAATCAAAATAAAAACTGAATAGCAGTAGTTCCTATATTTTAACAAGGCCACAGCTTATGTGTACATATTGCATTCACCGTGTCCAGTAAATATTAAAAGATCACGTCTTGTGCAGAAACCAAACACAAGATTAGTAACGGCCACCAATGAGGCCATCACACAACGCTCCATTCATTCCTCAAACTGCTGTTGCATGGTAAATCAATGAATCCATTACATCAAAAGAAATGTACAGAGTTTGCATATTTTCCTTTCACAGCTCTCTCACTTCACTTTGCACACACTTCCCAAAGGCCAACTAAACCTAAACTTATGTGATAGTTGTTTTTAGCTACGTTTAATATAGTTGTTCTGAATTGTTTTTTATACAGGTAGATTAACCTTTATCCGGACATCTGCAATCCAGACTCTTCTGAAATCCATACACTTTTGGTCAAGACTTAAAAAAAAAAAACTTTCTTAAGGTGAACACTAGAAGGTCTTGTGCTCATTCCCACATACAGTGCAGGTACAAGCTGTTAGAGTTATCTTCACTTCTCTGTGATGTGTACCTGTACACATAATGTTGAACAATGTCAAAGTGGTTAACTGTGAAAAGAGCAAGAGGAAGCATGGCTTATTATATTTATGCAATTATTTCAAAATCCAAACAAATCCAAAATCCACACACCTTCCCTTCGCAAGCAGTCCGAATAAGGGATACTCAACCTATGTTTTATATGCTTTTGGAAGCTAATTTGAGTGCCCATCTGGGAGAAAAGCAGAATGCAAACTGAATAAACACACCCTGAATTCCCCATTATTATAGCCAATTGCAGGTGCTGCCTCAAAAGGTTGGTCTCAATCTCCCTGTTGAGTTTTTGTTGTTGTTGTTGTTGTTGTTGTTGTTGTGTGTGTGTGTGTGTGTGTGTGTGTGTGTTTTGAGAAAAAAATATTTCTTGGTATTTAAGGTAGCTAATGAAGTACCCAAAACAGCATTATGATTAAAACAACAGATAGAAATAAAAACTGGTAGCATTATACATGGTTCTATAATAATTAAAGAGCAGCAAAACACAGCCTTAAATGACATTTTGAAAGCAGCAACCAACCGTACATACAACAGCTTAAATGAATTTGGCCATCAAGAACATTAATGACTGGTACAGATTTTGCTTGGTACCTAAAAGGCAGCAGTAAAGAGACCAGGAGAATTTTTTCCTGGAAGGAAATTCCTCAAGGTTTAAAGAAAAACTCCCTCCAGAGGTTCAAACAATATCACAGACCCCTTCTGTGGCTGTGGCATGGCATGGCATCATCTCCAGAAGCTCGGCAACTACATAATCCCAGCAAGTCTCCCTGCCCTTGCTGCCCAGCAGTCTCCCTGCCTGAGCTGACGGAGCTGGTCTCGAGCGTGGTGTTGGAGTCCCCCCCGCCTTCTGGTGTTGGGGGACTTTAATGTCCATGCCGAGGCCCCGGCAACATCTGCGGCTCAGGACTTCATGGCCTCCATGGCAACCATGGGTCTGTCTCAAAAAATATCTGCCCCGACACATGAGGCGGGACACACGTTGGACCTGGTGTTTACTGCGGGGCAGGTTGATGGTGATCTGGAGGTGGAGGAGATTAAGATCACTCCTTTGTCATGGACAGATCACTGTCTGGTGGGATTTAGGCTTGTTGCGGCTTCTCACCTCTGCAATGGCGGGGGATCACATTTTATGATCCGCCCTCGGAGGCTGATGGATCCAGACGGATTCCTGAGGGCTTTGGGGATTTTCCTGTTGCCAGAGTTGGAGATCCCCCTGGTGGACCTCTGGAATATGGAGATGGCCAGGGCCCTGGATGAGATTGCTCCTGAGCGTCCTCTGCCCAGTCGCAGAATCAGAGCCGCTCCTTGGTTTTCTGAGGAGCTGCGAACGATGAAGCGACAGAGCAGACGACTAGAGCGTCGGTGGCGAAAGACTCGTGCCGAATCTGACCGGACACGGGCTAAGGCCCAATTAAAAGCTTATTCTAGAGCAATGGTGGTGGCGAAGAGAGCTCACCTCTCTGCCACCATTGCGTCTGCAGAGAACTGTCCAGCTGAGCTCTTCCGTGTGGTCCGCAATCTGTTACATCTTGCCCCCCTTACTGGTAGGGAGGAGCACACGGAGGCTCGCTGTGATGAGTTCGCTAGACATTTTGCAGACAAGGTTGATCAGATCCGGCATGACTTGGACGCTGCTGTGGGCAGATCTAGTGATGTCCCCGGGGAACCTGTCTATCCTATCATTTGGGATTCTTTTCAGTTTGTAGAGCCTGAGGATGTGGACAGGATTCTCTGGAGTGTGAGACCTGCTGCTTGCCCGCTCGACCCTTGCCCGGCATGGCTAATTAGAGCTGCCCGGGGAGGGCTGGCCGAGTGGACGGGGAGGGTAGTGAATGCATCTCTGAAGGAGGGGGTGCTCCCGCCTGCTTTGAAGCGGGCGGTGGTTCGCCCCCTCCTGAAGAAGCCCTCCCTGGATCCCTCAAATTTAAACAACCTTCGGCCAGTATCCAATATCCCATTTCTGGGCAAGGTGATTGAGCGGGTGGTGGCGTCCCAGCTTCAGAGGGTTCTGGAGGAAACGGATTATCTGGACCCATTCCAATCTGGCTTCAGGCCGGGGTTCGGGACGGAGACTGCCTTGGTCGCCTTGGTGGATGACCTGCGCCGGGGGATGGACGGGGGAAGTGCGACCCTGTTAGTCCTACTGGACCTCTCGGCGGCTTTCGACACCATCGACCATGGTGTCCTTCTGGGTCGGCTGGCCGGGTTGGGGCTTGGAGGCACTGTTTTGAAGTGGTTCCGCTCCTTCCTGGCTGACAGATCCCAGAAGGTGGTGCTGGGGGACTCTTGTTCGGCACCCCGACCTCTTAGGTTCGGGGTGCCGCAAGGTTCCATCTTATCCCCCATGCTGTTTAACATCTACATGAAACCGCTGGGAGAGGTCATCCGGGGGTTCGGAGTGGGGTGCCATCAATATGCTGATGACACCCAACTTTATCTCTCCTTTCCCCCTGATTCTGAGGAGGCGGTTGAGGTCCTGGATCACTGTCTGGAGGCAGTTGGGGGCTGGATGCGGGCGAACAAGCTGAAATTAAATCCGGATAAGACAGAGGTGCTTTTGGTTCGGAAATCCACAGCTCGGGTATTGGACTATCGTCCTGCTCTGAATGGGGTCGCACTTCCTCTGAAGGAGCAGGTTCGCAGCTTGGGGGTTCTCCTGGATTCACAGCTACACCTGGAGTCCCAGGTGGCGGCGGTGGCCAGGGGAGCCTTTGCTCAGCTTCGGCTGATCCGCCAGCTGCGGCCGTACGTGAGCTGTGCGGACCTGGCCACAGTGACCCATGCCCTAGTGACATCAAGATTAGATTATTGCAATGCGCTCTACGTGGGGCTGCCTTTGAAGACGGTCCGGAAATTACAACTAGTACAGAACGCGGCGGCTCGGGTGGTTGCTGGGGCACGTCGGTTTGACTCTGTCGAGCCGCTGCTTCGGCGACTACACTGGCTGCCGGTTCTGTTCCGGGCCCAATTCAAAGTGCTAGTTTTGACTTTTAAAGCCCTTTACGGCTCGGGTCCGGGGTATTTGAGGGACCGCCTCCTTCTATATAATCCAACCCGTACTCTTAGATCATCTGGGGGGGCCCTTCTGACTGTGCCGCCACCAGGAGAAGTAAGAGGGGTGGCGGCCAGGAAGAGGGCCTTCTCGGTGGTGGCCCCCCAACTCTGGAACACCCTTCCCCTCGAATTGAGAACTGCTCCCTCTCTGTTTACATTTCGGCGGGGGCTGAAGACCTTTTTATTCCAAAAAGCTTTTAATTGCTGACAGGTTGGCTGGCTGGTTATTATGATCCACGGGGCTTGTGTCTTATTTTATTTTTTAATTGTTTTTAAATTGTTTGTGTTTTTTAATCTTGATTGTTTATTGTTTAATACTGTTTTAATTGTTTTTAATGTTAACTGTTATACTTTATTTTTATCCTTTTTAATATTGTAAGCCGCCTTGGACATCTGCCTTGGCAGAGGAAAGGCAGGGTAGAAATTTCTTAAATAAATAAAATAAATAAATAAATAATCATTTGGATTTCTGGGTTGCCAAACTGTGTGGCTGCACAGCTTAGAGGAAGTAGTGGTGATGGGTATCATTGAGTCTGAAACAGCCTCAGATGTAGGCTTCAGGAACGCAATCTTAGACCTTAGACCTATTCACAGTTCAGTCCGACCAACAAAGGACACGGAACTGTGTCCACAAGACATGTCCCATGCTTCCAAGAAGCCCTGTACAGAATGACCCCCATATTCACATGGGACCTGTTCCATGGAACACCCCCCACCCCACCATGGATACAGAGGCCATGGATAATGTCATGGATAGTGTCTTCATGGCCCTACCCCGTGTGCCCTTCTGCATGCCTATTAACATGATTTAGAGATCCCAGCAAAAATGATCTTGCTTTTTACAGAGTTGCTATTAGCATACAAACTTATAGCAATGTTCAGGCTTTCTAGATCAAGGTTAATAGGAAGCGGTAGATAACCACTTCTTGTTAAGCACAATCTAGCTTGTTTAAGCATCCAGGCTACCAGGAGGCAGCCTGAACATCATTATAAGCTTGTATGCTCATAGTGACCCTGTAAAGCAAGACCATTTTCGCTGGGGTAAGTCTCTAAGGGAGCAATCCTAACCTGGATTTAGGCCAGCACAGTTAGGCCAGCTTAGTTTGGCAGGCACAAGGGCCACCATAAAGTACATTTGGACCACTCTGAGACAGGGAGGTTGGTGCACTTCCAGTGGTGTCATCCTCAAACGACATTCCAGAACGCTAGGTGGGACTTACTGCCTGATTGGCTGCCCGTCCGTGACTTGTCGCTGCCTGCCCGCCCACCACGCGGGCACCCCTGGCTTCGGAGGGGGTGCCCGCTTGCCTGGGGGGCGCGCCGGGTGCCTGGGCAAGCAGCGGAGTGGCACGCCAACCGGAGGGACAATCAAGCAGTAAGTCAATCAAGCGGTAAGTCCCGCCTAGCGTTCCGGAACTTCATTTGAGGATGACACCACTGCGTACTTCTGTGTGCCGGCCTCTCTGACTCAGAAAGTGGACCAAACATACTTTACGATGGCCCTTGTGCCAGCCAAACTTTGCTTGCCCAGCTGTGCCGACCTAAATCCAAGTTAGCATTGTGCCCTGTATCACATTAATGTTTGCACAGCGGGTGCCCAGCGGGGCGCACAAGGGATGCAGTTAACTGAATCCACAGATATGGCAATACCCATAATACTTCAGGAACAGGAATGTTCTCATGTGCATGGACATTGGCTCCTTTTTCATGAAAGCTGAACGCCTAAGCGTCAGCCCAGTCCTACTCCTTACATTTGCTAAACACTAGAGAAGATGACTTAAGCATTCAGACTAAAAAAACACATTGAAAAAAGACTTATTAGACAACAAGAGCTGGGTGTAACTGTAGGCCATTATCTAGCCTCCTGAGGCCTAGACTCTCAAATCGCACTGCTCCAGAGGCAGATCTAAGGGAGGGCAAAGCTCTAAGTTTTGCAAGAAGCCTCACCTTGCAGTGGAAATCACGCCTCTCCTGCACCGTTTTAGCCAATCCTCACAGGGAAAAGCAACATCTTGGCGTTGCTTACTGGCTACAGCGGAAAGGGAGAGGAGGGATTTACAGGACAGGGTAAGGCTTCCTGCAACACTTAGACCTTTGCCCTCCCTGTAGATCCGCCTCTGCACTGCTCTCATTTAGATGTCACCTGAGGTGGAAGCACAATGCTACAAATGTGGAGAAGACAGCAGGCCAAACCTCCTTCCTCTCAGAGCTGAGGCCTGGTGCTGAAGACACGGCTTCTTCCAAGCAACAGGAATGACAGCACAGAATTCTGGAAAGAGCCTCTGCCCTCCCCCCAGAGGAGCTCTGTGGTTCCTTTTTTAGTAAATCGGAACCAAAACTCATAAACAGGAAAAAAATACAGTACCTTTCATTTAAAAAAAAAAAACTATTGAAAAAAGGCTGCAAACAGTGAAAATGTATTTTTTTTTTTTAGCTTTTGAGTTTTCAGCTGAATCGGAAAACAAAGTTTTCAAGGTTTTGTGTTAAATGACTGGCTGAAAGTGCAACTGTTTGCCCCATCCTGTTGAGGGCCTATGCTGGCAAAATGCTCTGGCACACACTGCTGCAAAAGCAAAGTGAAATGCTTTGCTTGGCAAGACCCAGATGTGCCAGCAGAGCTACAGAAGCCTTCCGGAGCAGACAAATCCAGCGCAGAGACATTACATGGAGGGGGCTGTAAGGGACAGGGAGGGCAGAAAGGGGAGAAGGGGCCATGGGTGGGTGGATTGGACCCAGGAGAGAGCGGGGTGGATAGGTGGTGCTGGTGCATGCCAAGGCGCTTCCAGGCCTAATCGGCCTGTACAGATCAACATGGACTTGTGCCAGCGATTTTGCTGGCACAGGTCTGAGTTGAACCGTTGCAACTGCTAGGACTTAGCCTGGGGGAAGGGGACAAGTGTTCTCTTACCCTGAGGACCCCTCCAGCAGATCAAATCCCTCCCCCCATGGTATGCAGTGTAGCTGTTGATGCTGCATCGCCACGCAGGGATTTAGGTTGGATTAGGCTGTGTATCGGTGAGGGAAAGAAGGTCAAAGACCTGGCACTGCTGTCAGTATTTCACATTTATGAAATCCTTATCAGGCCAGCAAGCTTCAACTTAAGCACACTAAGAAGAAGCTCGAAGAGAAATGTTAACAACTCAGACCCGGATCACACTGAGCCAGGTGGGCTCCCTCAGGGCCGGACTTAGGAGCTGCTGGGCCCCATTGGAAACGTTGTTTGCAGGGGGCCAGGTTCGCAGCCAAGGTCTACAGAATCCTAGTGATACTGTCTAAAATAAAATGGATTATAGACTTTACATCTCTATGGCAGAACGGAAAGCCATCAAAATGTGCACTTAAAAAGTGCGTGTGAGATAATGGAGCAAATGGATCTAAGCACATTTCAATACAGAATTGCATACGAAACTAGAATAGATTACCCTAGAGCAGGGCCTAATTGGCTTAAAGCCAGCACTGGGCTCACCAACGTTTGTGCTACTATTCTGTTAGGATTGCACTGAACAGTGAATGCTCAGAATCAGGATGCCGGAGATGTTGCGGGTTCTTTAAAAGTGTAAGCGGGGGGGGCATAAACACACCATTGGAGCTGATCCTGAATTACAGGGACTGGCAGCAGAGTAAAGGAAACGTCTAGGCTGCCAGGCAGGCAAAGTGGGATGTTCATCCCTAGGGCTATATTCTTCCGTGAACCCTGAAATCTCTATGCATTTGACAGCAGTTCTGGGGGAAAATCACTTGAGAAAATTGTGCACAAAGAACGAGCCAAACATGGATTTGCACTCTGCCATGCCTTGAGACATGCTCTGCTGCCACCAATCAGGGTTTGACGTTCTTGGCAGCACGAACGCAGACGCTCAATTGTGCAGGCAAAGAGAAAGGAGACACGTGCGGTGCTGAAGGCTCTCCCTCCATTCTTCCATTTAGTCAGATGCAAGAGGCCAAGAGGCCTTGCAAGAGGAGCATGGGAGCTGGGCATTTTGTTTAACCTTAATCCACTTCAAAGCTGGATTAGTCACAGAAGTCCCCAAAACGCAGGGCTGTGAAATCAAAAGGAGGCCGCCACAGGAATGCTCCTTGCTGAGCATCCTGTCTGATGCACACATGGCACAGTGTGCCTATGCTATTTAATCTCATGGCCATCTGACTGGATGGCACCGTGCCTGCCTCTGCCTAAAGCAAGGCTGACCTTACAATTGGGCTGCGAGCGCCAACAACCAGGAACCTCTTTAAAAATAGGCAGGTTTAAAAAAACACAAAACAATGCATCACCTTCTTGCCAAATAACACTGCCCATGTCTTAAAATTTCCTTACATGCCTCTCCTTGAGAAATACATAGCAGCAGTGAAGATACAGAAGCATCCCAGAGCCTGAGCCTATGCATGTCTACTCAGAACTAAATTCCATTATAACCAATGGGGCTTACTCCCAGGTAAATGGGAACAGGATGCAGCCCTAGTTGAATAGCTAAAGCAAACCCATCTTCTGCTATAAAATGCAATCCCATGAAAACTACTCGAACTAAACATCAGTCATGTAAGGTTACACCACCTTCATGGTGGCTGAAAGCCTTGAACAATGGCTGTTTACTTTCCATCCTGCTCCATGCTGCATGATGGCTTTGTATGCAAGCAATGCCCTACTTCTGGCCATAGTGACTGTTTCCACTGCAGTCGCACCAATGCAGCAGCCCCTGCATTGCATCTTATGTCTGCCTTTATTGTATCTACAACATTGCAGTACATAAACACCACATTGGTTTTGCACATACAGCACTTGATCATGCACAATTATTTATCGGCTCAATTGCCTCGAGTCATTCATGGGAGTTCTCTGGTTTCAATCTTATCGCTGTGAAAAATGGAAACAAAGGATGCTTATCCTGGTGCCAGTTTTTGTGCTCAAGTGTCTTTCTCCTCATTACAGTTAAATCAATGCCATGCTAGCAGTCCCTTTGGTAAAAGCAACCCACAGAACGTAAGATTCTTACAAATAATTATAAAGCAGGAATACTTCATGCCACAGGAATACTTCCAGAGACGGGAACTTGTGTTGTCTGGATTGCATCGAGGCTGTACAATCTCATGAAGATATTGCCCAACTAGCCAAGGCCTGGGCAAGCTTTGTAGCTGCACCAGGACAATAACACTGCTACTTTGCCACCCCTCATTTTGCTGCATGTGGCAGCAGGATGTGTGTGCATCGTTGTGCCTCTTTTTCAAAGATCTCCCCCCACCACAGCTCCCTTTGTTTGTTCCACACACCAGTAATTGGCAACTGGTCAGGTGTAAGAGATGGGAATGAATTGCATAGGCATTCAGCCCAATCTTGAAGCTTAAATCAGCTAAGCTTAAAGTAGAATTAGGCATATCTAAGCTCAGGGCTGGCCCACCCATGGAAAAGGTTGAAACAGCTGATTTGAGTGGCAGGCTAGGGGTGGTGACAGGAGATGCCTTGCACCCTCCCTGGCTGCTTCAACCTGCTGCTGCATCCTCTTCCTCCTCCTTCCCCTTGGAGAGGAGTGGCATGGTTTATCTCATCCATTGCTTCTATAAGCAAGCTGAGAACAAACCATCTATATCCTTCCAGCTTGGCCAGTTTCAAAAAAGAGGAGGGCGTCGTCGGGGAAGGAGAAGGAAGCATTCTGTCTAGATTATGTTCTTTATTAGCCTGGCACATTGCCACGCCAGGCAGTGTTTCCTATGGCCTATTGGGCTGGGCCAGCCCCTCAATTAACCAACAACAAGAGTGTGTTTCTATCGAGATTGCTTTCCTATTGTAATTGCATTATAATAACTGTTGGCATTTGTATAGCATTTCGGAGTGTTCAAAACACTTAATATATATTATCTTGGCATCATCTTTACAACAGCCCTGTGCGGCAAGCATCATATCTCCAGATTGCTGAGTAGCTTGCCTAAGGTGATGGCAGAGCTGCGATTTGGACCAGGGAAGCCCTGGCTCGTAGTTCAGTTTCTAAGCCAGTTTGCTACACCAGCTCTCATCGTGTTATGCAGTCCTGTGGTCTATTCCAGCAACTCAAGGAGTCAGTTCATTTCCTCAGAGATTAAAGTGATGGCCTTGGAAACAGGAGAATATCATTTATCATTTATCATTTATCATTCAACCAATAAAGGAATACAAGAATACATCACAACTTCAACTACTATCATCTCCCGAACAATTCATTCTCTCTCCCTCTCCCCAAAAGTACAACAAATAGGGGGAAACCAGAGCATTCATTTCACATGTAAACACACCAAATCTTCTTAAGCAGAACATTTGAAAATAAGAGTCCTACAGAATAAGGAGCCCTTTGTCTGGCTTTACTAAAGTCTGGACAAACCTTAATTCATAATGTTGAGTGAAATACTGATTTTTGCTTAAAGTTATGTATTTATAGTTATGTAGTTATATACATTGCATAAAAGTTACGTATTTGCAATGTCAGGATTCCCCGATCCCCCTGCTCTTCATCTGCCAGTGGGAGATGGAGGACGTTATTGATCAGAGGGACCATCCGTCAGGCAGATCTCTTTTACGCATGCAAATGTGCAAACAAAAGCAGAACAGCTTTTTAGTGATGGATTTCCCAAAGTTCTTCTATGACTTCCTTAAAGGAAGTAGAACAACTGGTTTCTTTCAGTGGGACCTCTGGCTGGAATCACTCAACAATAACTTTAGAGTTTTATAAGTGGAAGGAAAATGGGGTATTTCCCCCCAATTTTAGCACTTGCCCCCAAACCAGATTGCACCTAATACAAGAACCCTGTACATACAATTTATGCCTCATTTAACTCAATGAGTGCAATCTGAAAATTGTGCTGGGCCAGCATAAGTCCCTTACGCCGACCCAGTGCTGTCGCAAAAGTGTGATACGGCATGTTTGCACCAACCAGGGAGTTGGCTGGAATGGTGAGAGATGGTGTGCCAGCTTGGAGGAGGAGGCCACATCCACTCTCTGCACCACCCCAGGTAAGCAGGGAAGTGTGTGGTGTTTTGGGGATGGCAAGGAGAAGGCAGGGGAAGGCAGAACAGGGTGGGAGAAGGCAGGGGAGGGCGGACCCACAGGCAGAACGGCCTGGGGAGGGGGTGGAGCCAGAATCTGGCACTTAGGCCAGATCCTAACCTCAATCCCCCGCAGCCCAGCCTCACTCTGGTTTGCGCCACCAATTTCGATCCGAGTCACCCCATTTCCTGGGGGAAAAGGAAATAATTCCCCTTGTTCCAAGTTGTGCCACAGCCAGCCCCAACCCTGTGCTGGATACAGTGCAGTTCCAGCACAGGATAGGACTGGACTGTCACCTGTGTACAGGTGTGAACCAGTACCAAGCTCAAATCCCCATGACAACAGGCTAAGCAGTGAAGAAGGAACAGGAAAGCATTTGAAAATTGTCAGCAAAAGGTGTAGGATGTGACAACACAACTGAATATTTTCAGAACAATGAGGAACACATTATCAGTGCCACAGCTATGCTACTTTTCTATGCTACCTCAGCCAGAAGAGCCTTTTTTTTTGTAACTGAACCAGGTGCCCAGGAAGCAAAAACTAGCAGACATGATTTCAGGTCAGAGCTCTATCTCAAGCTGGATATTCCTTTTTCACATCCAGTCTAAGGATAACTGTTGTTATTAACACTAATAGTACAGCAGTAAAGTACACTTAGGGTGCAATCCTAGCCTGGAGTTCGGCCGGCACAGTTAGGCCAGCAAAGTTTGGCTGGCAAAAGCCATACCATAAAGTGTGTTAGGACCACTCTCGGAATAGGGAGGATGGTGCACGTCTTTTGTGCTGACCTCTCTGACTCCAAGAGTGGTCTAAACATACTTTACGGTGTCCCTTTTGCTAGCCAAACTTTGCTGGACTAACTGTGCCGACCTAACTCCAGGCTAGGATTGCGTCCTAGGCAGTGATGTCATCCAGGCGCACCAGGAACCGGAACGACCGGATGATTGACAGCCCTCCAGGCTGCCACGCCCTCCTGTGCCTCACAGCGCCCGAATCGCTCCATTTCAGAGTGATTCGGGACAACAGGGAGGGAGGGAGGGCCCAGAAACAGCTCGCCCATCCTCCGGAGAGGCGGCGCAGCCCGGACCCGTCTGCCAAGCTGGCGGAACGGCGTACCAGGCCGTTCCGCCTGGATGACGCCACTGGTCCTAGGTTTCATAAGCATAAAAGGGCAGATTCCTTGCCCTGACAAACTTACAGTCTAGATCAGGGTGGTTCAACACAAGACCCACAGGCTGCATGTCATGTGGCCTGCAAGGCTCTTTTTGGTGACCGTCTAAAAGCCCCAGCTTCTTCTTTTTTTTTTCTAATGGAGAAGCCAGAAAAGCACTGCAGGGGGATAAAAGCCCCGACACACCCATTGCTACCTCCTGCTGCCTGAGCCTGTCAAGTGACTGTGACAGCTCAGAACCCAGGTTGGCAGTGACTATGATGCCAATTTTCTGGGGCTCCTTGGCTGTTGAAAGTTGGACCACCCTGGTCTAGGTTTTGACAGTAGACATGGGTGGTGGGGTTGAAGGTAGAGGCAAGAGTAGCTTCAATGGCTCTTCTCTTAAATGCCTCATCATTTGTGATCCTTATCAGATAAGAAGCATTTTCAAGGTTCTTCCACCTTCCAAGATTAGGCAGGTGGATACTAGTGAGAGAGCCTTCTCAGTGGTGGTACCTAATATGTGAAATACCCTTCCCAGACATGTTTACAAAGTGCCAAAGTTTCTAACATTCAGGTGCCAGGTTAAGGCTGTGTCCCACACACACTCTCCTAATAGTAAGCATCATTGAACAGAATGGTACTTACTTATGCGTCAACATCCATGTGGAAAGAGCAACGCTACTGTTTTTCCTTGCAGCCCCCCTAACTCTGGCCACTTTGTAGCAACAATGGCCAGGCTCCTTCTGGGGGCTGGCAGATATATCCCCCCCATGCCTGTCCAACGTTACATCATAACAGAAGAATGATGCATATGATCATCCTCAGGTTTTGTCTCCTCTGGAGTTTTGAGGGTTCCAGTCCCTAGAGGGACTTTGAAAATAAGGCCAGCTACAGTTATTCAGCAGGAAACGGATTCCTGGCAGAGATATTCAGTCACTGGAGACAGCATAATGTGTGAACAGTTCTATAGTGTCATTTACACAGGGATTCTAGGAGAAAGCTGGAAGCTGCCACTGGCAACCTCATTTCCACCTACAGATTAACCGTCTGCAGATTGGAGAGCTTATATTTTTTTAAAAGCACTGAACCAAAATGCCACCCTGCCCCTTTCAGAACTCCATTTGCAGGTTGCCAAAGTGGGACACAATTTTGACTATTCTTTTGAGAGAATGAGAACATTCTGTCCCCTACCCAGTCTCCAAATTCAAGTCAAAAGTTCACAGTTGAGATCCGTTTAGCATTTTTTTAAAAGCCATTCAAGAGGGGGGAAAATCTTTTGTTCTTTAACCTCTTACACCTTCCCCTGATTTATTCTGATTTGACCTCAACTCAGATTCTAATAGTTCACATAATGCCAACTTTAATCAGTATGTAACACAGTGTCATGGGAACATTTGGCAAATATTAATCAAACACACCCCAAAATAGCCTCATGTCTTTCCTCCAACTTTGCTCTAGAATGTAAGGCACTTCTATAACAATTTTGTAGAAAGCAGTGTTGGCTTTAATAGAACCATTTGTTTGCAAGTCCAGGTTAGGCGCAATCCTAACCAACTTCCCAGCTCTGGCATAGCTGTGCCAAAGGGGCATGTGCTGCCTCTTGCATTTGGGGAACAGTCATGGAGGCCTCCTCAAGGCAAGGGAATGCATTGCTTTTACCCCAGTGCTGGAAAGTTGGTTAGGATTGCACCCTGAGCCTTTTCATCCATGAGATAAAATCCTGGGGAAAAAATCTGTAGGTTATTAAACCTGCGGATTTAGCCCACATCCACACACTCCAAACCCTCCCAGAGGGCTTTCTGGGGCCCGCCGAGGCCGTGTGGGTCCTCCTGCTGCCACAGTGGGCCTCAGAATGGTCAGTTCAGCAAAAAAAAAAAAGTTACTTTCAGTTTTCACCAAAAACCGGAAGTGACATTAAAGCCTTATGGCATTAAAAGGCCTGGAAAAGCCCTCCAGGTGGTCAGCTGAAATCAATAAAACATGCTTTGAGGCAAGACTAGAAGAAATTGAGCTAAGCAGACTTCTTGAGAGAAAGCTTCAAGGGTTGGGCACCTGACTTCTTTCTTGCTCCAAGCACAACATAATATAGATTGAAACTTTCTGCATACATTGGAAATCATCAGTTTGGGTAGTAACTAATACTAGCCCAACATTTTGCAAGAGTTTGCCACAAAAAGAAGCAGAGCATCTGTTCCAACTACAGCACGTTTCTTCCATCCAAACAGCAGGTCTCAAATACCATGACGCTGGTCTTCTCTTTCCTCATGGCTAGTTCCTCAAGAACTAGGGCTGTGTGTTACTCTAGCTTTTTCTTAGCTCTATGGCTCAAACAGTGGGGGGGAAAAAAACCTTACACCTGCAGTTAGAGCCCATTCATCTCTCTCTCTCCTTTGCAGCCCTAACTCCTCACTGTATGCTTTTCTCTTGGATAGGCTGTACATCCGAGGTACACTTACATGCAACCCAACTGCAGCTACAACTGCTTGCTGTGTGACTGACTGCACAGTTAAGCAGCAGGGTAATCTTTTTTCATGTGAGCTTGCTCGTGCTCGGAGATCATGTGAGAAGGCCCATTTATGTACTCCATTACATCATCATCATCATCAACCTTTAATGGCATTGACATACAAACATATGAAGACATACACATAAAAATATGATACACACATATGATTACCCATATATGCATATTTCTAAAATGCAAACATACTTGTAAAACACACTTATACATATAGCTAAAATACTGCACCTCGTGCTACTAGATAATATAACTGCACTTAAAAAGAACCTGCATATTTATTATATTTAATCCCTTAGACTTCCCGTTGTTGTAACAGCTTACCACGTGATGCTTGACTACAGGGACAACTGAACTGGACTGAGTGCCTGAGGCCAGATCCACTGCCACCACCTGCCCCCCTAAAACTCCACCGTCATTTACGGCAATCTTTTTACTCAAAACAGGTAGTGAAACTCATGGCGAGAACTCCAAGCATTCACTGTACTTTCTTTTCTTTAACGGGAGCACAAGGAAGGAGCCAGGTAAGCGGCTGCTTCCCCATCACCTTTTAATTTCAGGGGTCCGTGCAAGGAAGGAGCAGAGCAAGAGATGCGGATCCCTGTTGTTGTTGTTTTCCCAAAGCATAGGTAGCATCACTTGGACCACGCAAGCAAAGAAGCATGATGACTGGGTAGGAAAGTGGAGGTTATTTGGCCTGTGGCAGGCTGGGGGAGGCGAATGCAGACTCAGGATGAAGTGCATTCCAAACTGACCACTCCGCTCCCTCCATCTGCCACTGATGTGAGCCACATCATTCATTTCATGGCTGGGCTAAACCTACTCAAACAGCAGGAACATGCGTTAGGGCCTTCTGCATGGCTGCATCGGACAATGGAACCACCTGAACCACATGGTTTCTCTCCCTAACATCATTCCACCAGTCACCAAAAACTTTCTTGTTCCTTTTGACTATCTCTACTGTATTTCATTTAAAAAAAATGGCATCCTGTGGTTTTAGAGTTGGCTCTACCTAAAATCTCCTGCTTTGAGCTTCTTGGTTGTTTTGATTTTGATGTTATTTTAAAATTGTTGCTTTTTTGTGGGCTGCCTTGGGAGCCACTGTGTTAGGACAGAAAAGTAGCAGGTTAATAGTTTCAGTAAATGAATGATGCTGGAATTGTCTGGGTTCCATGGTTGGAATATGCTCCATGCAGCATCAGGCACATGATTCCTCCTATGGGACTCCCACACGTGCAACTACCAAGACCAGGGCCGGTCTTAAGCCAATGTAACCAATGTCGTAACATTGGGCCCTGCACTTTCGGGGCTCCCGCACCAGCACAGTGAGCGTATCATCTGACGCCGCAGCCAGGATCACTATGGGCTGTAAGTCAGTGGGGTGAGCAGAGTAGCTTTACCTTGGGCCCTCCCAGCTACAAACGGCCCAAAACAACCCTCCTGGAAGCAGTTGGCTATCACATCATCATGTCACTGCCAACCCTTTCCAGGTGCCACGCTTTATGCGTGGCACCACAAGCACTCTTCTTGGTAACTGGGGGGCCCTGTGGGAAGGGGCCGCAAAGGAATGTGTCACATTGTGCTCCACCATTCCTGGAGCTGGCCCTGATTGAGACTCTGGAGAAGGATCACACCCACAGATTTCTTTGTCAGGTTCTTCCACTGTTGCGCTACAATCACCAGGCTCCTGGCCATTCTTGCACTGGTCAGTTTACCATTTTGAAAACACTATCAGTTGCACTGCATTCTGGTGAATATTCTGAGCTTCCAACAGAAAGAAATTCCCAGGGCAAAGCAAGAGAATGCTTTTTCTAATGCAGAATTTACGCCTTGTCCTTGTAAGCAGAAAAACAAGTATTTTCCTCTTTAATAAAAACACCATGTATTATTTAGAACAGAGCAGGATCAGATACAAGGAAAAGAAGCAGGGGATAGAGAACGATAAGAATCATCTGCCTTCAGTAAGTGTGATTCATCTGGTTATTTCCTATGAGATTCTAAAGTAGTGCCATACATCAAAAATACATAATTAGTTTTGCCAATGTAAAAAATGTCTTTCAAATAAAAATGTATTATTGTGTTAGGCAACACATTTTCAGGCTTTCCTGGCACTATAAATGGGCCACTAAGAGTCAGTTTCCTGCAACTATGGCCTGGCTCTCCCTGAGGCAAAAACAGCTATAAAACCTGTGTTTGGGCTGTACCAGTTCAGGCTGCTGGTGGGGGCAGTGGTGTTACGTGATGGAATATTCATCCATCCAAAAATGTTCTTTGCAAATAGAAAACAACAAGCATGCCCCAAAAAGAGAACAGCATTGAGTATTTCTGTACTGTTGAGGATATCATCATATGGATCCCCATATGCATCATCATTGTGCAGTGGTACAGCCAGACTCAAGCTCACCACCTGAGTGAAAGCTAGCTCCAGATTTCTGTAAGAAAATTGGTGCATGCCACAGGCTTTGCTGTGGCTTCATGCTGACGCAAATGTCCTCATTCCAACCTGGTGCCAGGAGCCAGTACGCGCATTTTAAACTACTAGATTCCAGTGTTTGCACAAAAGGTTCAAGACATCTTTTAAGTGTTAACTAAGAATTAAGACAATTAGTTATATTTAAGTCAATGGAAGAAGATCAAACTCAAGTCAAACTCCAGCTTAATCAGATCGGAGATCAGGTTAACTAAACCTTACAAGATTTTCCGTAGTACTGTGTGACCAGAAGATCAAAAAGAAGACTGCACATCTAACATCTATCTGTTCAAACAGGATGGAAATTAATACTCAGTTTGCCTCTTTTATGTTCCACTTGACGGGTATTTTGCAGTTTGTTTTTTATTTTCCCTTTCTTTGCCTCATGGAAGACCAATAGTTCGAGGCAAGGGTGGCAGAGAAAAACAAAGACACCATTTGCTGCCTCTTCCTGCCCCTTTTGCCGCTTTTCTACATGATAATCAAAGAAACTAACTGCAGGCTTGCCTTGGTATCTGCTGGGGTTCTGTTCCGGACACCCCAGTGGATACCTGAAACCGTGGATACTGGGGACACCTTTTTTACAGATAGGGGAACATCAGTGGTTTTGCTGCAACAAGGTAAAAAAAGAGATCTGTTTAATATCCCCTTATCTTTTTAATAGGCATCCCCAGAATCCATGGTACCTGTGGATAACTGAAACTGTGGATACTGAATCAGTGGATACTGGGGCACGCCTGTACTCCCTGTAGGTAGGAGCATTTTGTTGCTGCTGCAGTTCAAATCTTTATGTCTTTCCTAGTCCTATCTACTTTCCTCCTTTTCCTATCTCCTACATAAGCTTACCTGGGAAAGACATTTTCTTTTTTCTTCTCCCCTTCCCCCCCCCAGTCCATTCACACATCTTTTTGGGTCAAGCGGATGAGCTCTTTAAAGCAGCAGTTTCCAAACTGTACGTCGAGGACCCAGCAGTGGCTCATACCCCAATATTTGGTGGGTTGCAAAACTGATAAGGCAGATTAGGGTATGTGCATCAAGGTTGAACAACTTGCTACTTGCGGGGAGGAGCACTGCTGCCCTATCACCATCATAGCCACCAAGGCTTGAGCAGCTGCTAAACTTTTTTTAGGTGAGTCCCAATGATAAAACATTTGGGAGTATTTATTCCTATTTTATTCCACCTTTCTTCCAGTTTTGTGAACAAGTCTCGAAATTTGAGTGGAGTCAATTCAGGAGTCTCCGTCCCTTGCGAATTGACTTCTGCACAAGTCCTAGTGTGCACCCGTGGCAACTCCACCCTGGAATTTCACAAGTCATTTTCACATGAGTTACAAGTCTTTTTGTGGCAAGCTGCAGGGCGAGTCAGGCGCACGCACAACTGCAAACAATCAAAATGGGGGGGGTGAAGAGGGGTGCAGCGGGTCAGCGTTGCACTGCTGACGGCACTTCAGTCCTAACTGGCCACTGCGATGAAACCATCACCACCCCACCATTCACATCACATCTGAGCTCAGAAGAAAGGAAGGAGAAAAATAGTCCCACTTGTGGCACATCATTCATTCAGTTTTTCCACCAAGCCAAGCTGACCTGAGGTTGTTACACAAGTAAGCAAGATCTAGAACTTGCCTCTCCCTCACCTTTCCCCCCCCAACAGCTAAGCAATGTCCTTCTATGGCCAAGACTCCTCCCCTTCTCCCCTCCCTCACCCAGAGCCAGACCTCAGACCGCACTTGCATCCAACCGAGGGTCCAAACCTCTGAATGTGGACAAAAAAACTCACTTCCCACCTCCCTCCCCCTTCAGCTGACTGGACCGTGCCTTCCTCCACCCAGATCTCATGTTCCACCTCGTGCTCGCTGCAGCCAGCTATCCGAAACACAAACAGATACATTTTCAAATGTCACAGCTTTCCACCTCTTCTCTACCCCAACCCAAGCCACAAATCGGAGTGAGAGTTAATGACATTCATGACTCAAGTCAAGAGGAGAGTCAGCCCAAAACATCAACACTCAAGTGAAAAACTCAATTCACATGTCTTTTTTCCCCAACACTGCTTTCTTCCTTGCTGGAACTCTACATCAGCATACATGAGTTTTCTAGTAGTGACTCCATCCAGGCCCTGAGCAGACCCAGATGTGCTCAGATTTCTACCCCACCTCCCTTTAGACCAGGAAACTGAACTGCAGTCAGACATCCTGAACCCTTGGGATAGGTTGAGATATGAACGCAACGCACATTCTGTCTGTGAGCTAAGAACCAAAGTGCATGGCAGGAGAGAAAAGAAATGGGAAGCAGAGGTGTTAATTTCTGGTGAGTAAGTTAGGATTATAGCCTGTCTTCCTGAACACCATGGGCTTACTTAGTTCTGAGTAAGATAAATAACATCATTTGCAAACACCTATAGAAAACCAAAGAAAAGAGAGGTGCTGCCAGTGGAGAGCTGGGTATGCAGAAGACAACATTTTGTATCTCTTGGAAGGCTCTAGCAAATTAAAACATTTATTTAAATAAAAAATGCATGAAGCATTAAAAATAGACATCATAACAGATGATGGGGAAGAAATCTTGTGTCATTCTGATTCCAGCTCTATTTAATGTCATTTTAATATTTCCTTTTGCTTAGCCCGTCCTTGTTTTCTCTACTAATAGAGTAGAGTTCTCTACTAAATAGCAAATCAGGAACAAAAAGTTGAGCCTATACTTCTCCCAAGCAACAAAACGTTGACACTTTGTTTCAGCTGAATCCTGCCCTTCCCAACATTTGTTGAATCAGAGGAATTCCTTTCCCTGCTTCTCATGCTCTGCGAATCAACAAATGTTTTGTCTTGGGAACATTAAAAAAATCATGGGCACCTTTGACCATGCTTGTCATCTCCACTGCCTGAGACAGGAGATGTTATACATTCACTTCTCTTTCATTTTACTTAAATGGGGGTGATGGTTGCTGCTTATGGGGTAAGAGCAGCTCCCCCACCCCATCTAGTGTTTCACATCTCCAGTGATTATTACTCAACAGAGTCCATATATCCACTAGCGTACCATGAGGGGGGGGCGGTCTGTCCCAGATGCCAGCCATAAGCAGGTGCCGGTGTTGCACGCCTGTTGTGTCGCATGTTGCTGGCTGGCACAAAAATCATAGCACGTCATTGGGGCTTTGAGGTGCCGGCAATAAGTGGGGAGCCCATGTTGCTTTCCTGTAAATGGATCCTCCTAGAAGCCCAGTAGGGACGTAGTGGCGCTGCGGGTTAAACCACTGCTGCTGGGCTTTCCAACCAGAAGGTTGGGAGTTCAAGACTGCGCGACGGGATGAGCTCCTGTTGCTTGTCCCAGCTCCTGCCAACCTAGCAGTTCGAAAGCACCTAAATGCAAGTAGATAAATACTTCCCTTCAGTGGGAATGGAACGGCATTCCGTGCGCTACGGCGTATAGTCATGCCGGCCACATGACCACGGAAGCTTGTCCTCGGACAAAAACGCCAGCTCTACAGGCTTTGAAATGGAGATGAGCACTGCCCCCTACAGTCGGTCACGACTAGACCATTCGGTCATGGGGAAAACTTTACCTTTACCTAGAAGCCCAGTACTGCTGCTGCCCCACCCCTTCCAGCCACAATGTGCTCAGGACCAAAGGCATTTCAGCTAGAGATGGGTATTCAAATGCTGGGTAAACGTGGACTCCACTGCGGGGGGATCTCGAAGTAGAGGACATGCCTACCTATGACTTCCAGTAGCCAAGGATGAGGTGGTGGGAGCAGTCCATCCTGGGTACCAGTGGCACTAGGAACTGCATATATCTGGTAATTATGATGTACAGTCAGCCTGCATCTTCCACACTGACAGACTTGTTTAAACTCACATGCATGCGCTCAGTCCCCCCCCCAAAAAAAAGACAGAAAAAAACAACAGTTTAAATAGTGCAAGCAACTCTGCCCTCCATTCTACTTTATGTATGTCCCTCTGTGAGCCTGAAGCAAGTAAATGAAGCTGCTGTCCCTTCAGACCACACATGCGCTGTGCTTATACAGCTTCAAAAAACAGTACGTATTTGTTGGATTTAAGGAAGTTTTGACTACGCAATTTCTGACTTCATGCTCTGCCTTTCGCATGGAACCATTTCAAAAGATGCAGGCCAGCTGGAAGTGTAAAAAATTATATGAACATGCAGCTGAAATATCAATTTAATCTTGATAAAGCAAAAAACAAGCCTCTGGGTCTCGGTGTACATCTTACCCACCCCACCTGAAATCTCTTTGCCACAGAGCAAAACGCAAAGAGTTCTGGCACAACAAGCTTTCTTGACCTGGTGAAGATCAGTATGACAATATTTGAGAAACCTTGAAGCAAAAGATTCCCAGCTCATTGCTCCAAGCAAATGCAGCACCAGTCCCAGATGCCCAGCTGCAAGCTGGAACATGGATGTTTCTGCTCTGTTTGTGAATAATACGCGTCTGCAATTTTTCAAAAGCGACTGCAGTTAATACTGTTCTTGCCCACGTAGTATCTTAAGCAACTGCACAACTGCTGCCCATGCTTTCAGTGACACATAAATCATAGGCACCCAAGGATATGTCACCAATGAAACCTGCTACAACTTCTGTCTGGCAAATGGTCACAGGGGAGTGGATATTGCAGACGGGGAGGGAGCAAAAAGAAAAGCAAGGGATTAACAAGGACTCAATAAATAAAATGCTTTCATCAGACCAGCCAGATTTCTTCTTTCCTGAGACCATGTTTTGCTAAAAAAAAATAATGTAAATACCCTTTCATCAAGTTAATACTTTCCGGTTTCATAAATCCTTCATATCTACCATCTCCAAATGCAAACAGTACAACCATTGTAAGCTTCTATAATTCTTCCTCCTGATTAAACAAAACAAAACAAAACCACTTACAACGTCTCCTTTAATACAGAAGTTAAGCTTCCACAGGTTATGTCCAATGCATGGCTACGTGTGATACAGAAAACAGTCTTATAGCGCACAAGATTAGTCAAGCAGGGGACCAACAGCAAGCAGCATCTATCAGGATAGCCAACTGGAAGTCAATGGGTCATATGAAGCCTACTTAGCCTTTTTTGAAGCACCCTCATCCCTCATGCAATGCTGAACTTGCCAAGCTCTTATAAGGTGTTCCTCTGTGCAGGAAAATGACATGGACTCCAAACGTCATCAGCATGGCCCACTGGCTTCTATGTCTGGGGTGTCAAACGTAAGTCCCATGGAAGGAAATGGCCACGGAAGCTCTTTCTCCAGCCGCTTGATAAGGGTGGTTGCATGCACATAGAGCGCTGCCGGTGTTTGTCCCGGCCCACTCATGAGGCATGGGCTGGAACTGGCCAGCCGATTGGCTGGCCGGGCCTCTGGGGAGCCACGCCTCCCCGCTGAGCGAAAACGTGCTCAGTTGGGAGGAGAACGCGGTCCGGGAAGGAGCTCCGTTTTCACGCTCCGATTTTGGAGGCCTTGTTTACCTCGGCGGAGCAGCGAGTGGCGGCTATTTTTAGCCCCCCAAGCAGGCGGAGAGGCGTCACTCCTTCCCATCTGCACCAGAGCAGCACCTGCAGTGTCGGGGAATACGCTGCCGGGAGGTGGGAGTCGGGCCTGGCGACAGTGCAGGAACATCCCGGGATGAGCGGCAGGAGCCCAGCGGCTTGGCACAGAGCGGACGACCCCACCGGGATGTACAATTACAGGATGTAGCTTTCTCAGGGGGGGCATTAGTGCTAATGCTTAGACACTCCAAAACAGATCAGAAGGGCGCAGACTGTAGAATTAGGCTAGGACAGGCGCAAAATTGGTCCCTGTGTCCTGTGCGCACAATGAGAACGTATCTACCTAACAGACCGGCCACCCACAACCCACTTTTCTGTCATGAAGACGGGTCTCCCCTCACGCTATTTCAGTTTAGAGCCATGTTTTACAGAGCCCTGGAGTTTTTAGGAGTGAGCAAGGACAACTATGGCCTGCACTTGTTCAAGATTGGTGCTGCCTTGAGAGCGGCGGTAACAGGTCTCCCTGATAGGGAGATCCAACGAATCGGGGGATGGTGCTCTGGCATGTTCAAGTACTACGTGAGAGACCCTGATCCACAGTGAGCAGGCACTGGTTGTCGTTGTCCCCCAGTTATTAACCAGTGGTTTGCAGGCTTGCCTACAATGGCGCTCTGCGCATTTCCCATACGGGGATACATTTCAGGCATACGGCGTCTTATGTTTGGCAGATACGCTGCATTATTTGGACAGCCAGTGGGCCGAGTTCTTGTTGAAGTTACCTTTACTCATGCTACTTTCTGTTTACAGGTCCCCCTGCTCCGAGGGTTCGAGTTCTCATCACCGGGCACGCCGTGGTCTTTTGGGCCAAGAAGAGGGCTACGAACAGTGCATTCGGATCATATGCCCAGATCCACTGGGCAGGTCACCAGGGCATGTTATGGGGACAGTTGATGCCCCTGTCTTGGGGCTTTGTTAAAGATCACATACCCCCATGTATGGTTAATTCACCAGGGTGGGAACGACTTGGGCCATAAGACCTCTACATCCTTGAGGGTCTTGGCCTCCATGGAGATTGGTGACATAGCGTGCAGGTTTCCAGGGGCGGTGGTATTGTGGTCCAACCTCCTTCCTCGGCGCGTATGGCGCTACGCCAAGCATCCTAAATGGATGGAAGTCACCAGGAAAAAGCTGAATGCATACATGGGGCAGGCTGTGAGGCAGGCGGGCAGGGTGGCTATCGCCCACCCACAGATTGGGTGTGACCAGCCGGCCTTATTTAGGCGGGACGGGGTACTCCTTACAGCTTTAGGAACTGGTTTATTGTTGAGTAATTGGCAACAGGGTCTGCGGAGTGCTATTTTAGCTTGGGGCGGAAAGGGCCAAGCGCGAGGCTGACCCTTCCGTATGGCAGGCATCGTGCGGGTTTGGGGGCATAATTTAGATCTTGGTGTGCATCGTAGGGTGGCAAGGCGGGGGAACTGGCTGGATCATGCTGGCTTACCCAGCCAGGTGATGTGGGCTGGTGCTCCTTTGCCTGGGATGTTCCAGGCAACCTGGCAACCCAGCCACCCCAACCCTTCAGGGTGACTAAGAAAGGTGTGTTGGGTTTCTGCCCTAATAACACCCTGAGTCGGACGGTTCGCCCATAGGCAAAGGGGGAGGTAGGCAGGCAGCACAGTTTCCCCCAGGGTCCCGCACGATTACTAGTTGACGCTGTTGCTTTTATAAGTGTAAATTGTTAATAAAGTGGCCCTATTTACCATATAGTCCTGTTCCGCGTCTTCATTGCGGGGTATGGGGATAATGGAGCTCTCCCAGCACCAGACAGTCTCAATTGCTGAGCTGCAAAGTGATGCCTTGGCAGAAGCAGCGCTGCTGAAAGGGCGGAACCCCCTGATAATTGGGCTCTTTCATATCTTGAAAATATTATCAAGATTTACATATTTTCCTCTTCTGTCATTTGCAGCAAATGTTTCAACTATTTTCATTTTTTTTTCATCTCACGGCACACTAACAAGATACTAAAATTGTCAAGGCAAACCATCAGTTTGTTGACAATTGACAAGGCTCACCGCACTGCCGGGGGTGGGGTGGGGGATGGGGCTCACATTTCACAATGGCCCTACTAATAAATGACCTCCCACAAATTCCCACAGCACACCTGCAGACCATTCACAACAAAGTGGTTGAAAATCACAGGGGCTGGCCATTGTCTTTGAAGGGAAGGAAACGTTCCACTATACACTGGCTTAAAATCCCCTATGTGAGCATTAATAACAGCCATGCCTCTCTTATTGGGATCAATACAACTAACTTGACTTCCTCAGAAACTCCTGATTAATACTGTAATCTCCCAGAGTGGCTTTTCACAAGTACAACTGAAGGACCAATTGCAAACAAGGGCAGTCCTTAAAACGGCACTGAGTGATACCCAGTGATACAAAAAGACATGCCTGCAATGTTGTCTCATTGTTATGCCCCTGTGTTGACAATGCAAAGAAATTGACAAATAAGCAACTTATTCATGTGATCTCTGCATGCCTCACTTAGAAGGATTCCAGACTATCAATCTATATACATATAAAAGAGAACATGTGTTTGTATGTGTGTTCTGCATAGGCTCCGCAACGCCTGGAGCGATTGACATGAAACTTGGCATGCATACACCTTGCGGCCTGGCGACAAACACTGCGGGGGTCAGACCCCCCTAGTACCCCCGGGGGTGGGGATGTGCAGGGGGCCCCATGTGAAAATGGTCAAAAATGGCCAAAATTGGTGTGGATTCCATAGTTTCCACGGTCGCCGAGATGAGCAGCGACACTCCCGATGCCGTTGGGGTGCGGGTTCGGCCCCATCTTGGTGTGGGGGGCGAGAAGGGGTGTGAAACAAAACATCCACCATGCCCTGCTGGAACACCTGGAGCGATTGGCACCAAACTTGGCAAGCCTTGCTGCCTGGCCACAAACACTGTGGGGGTCAGGCCCCCCTAGCGCCCCCGGCGGTAGGGGTGCACAGGGGGCTCCACATAAAAACGGTCAAAAATGGCCGAAATCAGCGTCGAATCCGTAGTTTCTGGGGTCGCCGAGATGAGCGGCGACACTCCCGACACCGTTGGAGTCCGAGTTCGGCCCCCATCAGCATGGGGGGTGAAAAGGGGTGTAAAATAAAATGTCCGAAATGACCGAAATTAGTGTCAAATCCACAGTTTTCCGGGGCGCTAAGCTGATTGGTGACAGTCCCAATGACATTTGTTACCCGGGCAATGCCGGCGATGCTGTAAACAAAGCTAGTGATGCTATAAACAAAGATTAAATACATGTGGCCGAAAAAATCACACATATCAATCAATCGTATTTATTTACCGCTTTTCAACAAAAAGTTCACAAAGTGGCTTACAGGTTAAAAAAAATAAAGTTAAACATATGCTTCTCCTGTCCCACTCCCCCTTCCTTTCTGTATAGTTTCCTTGGTGTCAATATCTTCACTATAACCCCCCTAGTGACTGGAATCTGTCTTTTCATTCTGTGTGAACTGCTATGTACACTGTTGTTACAATATTAATAATTGTCCTTACCCGGCGTTGCCCGGGTATTTATTTATCCAAAGCTTCTATTAGACAGGAAAAGGAATTAATTCTATCTACAGTGTCAAATCGAAGTAATTTTATGTACAGGTAATTGACCTGGATCATCAAGATGGCCACGCGGTAGCAGCGTCCTTCAGCAGCTCGTACTCCTTAGCTCGTATTTCAACATGCCTCTTATAATGAGGAAGAAAAGATTGAGAACCAGCCCTGCCAAAGGTCACACAAAAGCTGAAGGAGCCAAGAGGAGGAAAAAACACCGAAAAGACTCCAAAATACAGGCTCAGATTGAGCCTTTTCTCACAGCGTTTGGAACCCCTCCCCTACCAATGCCTGAATCATCAGTCCAGGAGGTGAGCTATAATTCTTCCTTGTCTGTTCTAACAAATGACGCACATGCCCTCCTAAATGACTCCCCTGATCGGGAGAATAAGGAGTCAGGAGAGGTTGCGAGTGGCGATAACAGAAGGAGTTTATCCTTTCTCCATGAACTCTTGGGCGTTGAGGAAGAAGCTCCCTCCTCCCATCTTATCTGGCGTCGCAGCCAGATGAGTCGGGGGATGTGTGTTTAATTACGGCTCATACCCTGCTCCTCTTATTAGAGTGTTTTAGTAAATTTGAAGCTCAATTGCAAAAAATCCATTTGGAGTTAAGGAAATTAGTGGCGGGCTACGAGACCTTTAATACCAGCTTCAATGTACCAAGTGGCTCTTTTCCCCCTCCCTCTGCCTCAGAGCCTTTCACAGCTCCCTATAGAGACCTACAGCCTGCAAAGGAATCTAGAGTTTCTTGTCACAACTGTCACTTGGTCTGGCCTTCAAAGGACATTCTTTTAAATATACCACATCAGGATGCTCATTTATGGACTAGTAAATCTAAAATTTTAACCTCGTTGACGCAGCTGATGAATCAAGATATAGGTCCGACTTCTTTGTTAAAACTTTTTTACTTACCATCTTGCAAAAAATTTAAAAGGCTTCATCTCTCTTTTGACTCGGCAGTTTTACCCAAGATGATTCTTAATGCCAGACCTAAATTGTATTCCTTTGATATAGAAGTGCAGAGAATTTTTAGACAAACGGGGCCTTGCCTGAGATTCAGAATGAAATCTACCTCTGGCTGTGCCTCAGTTGGTTCCTTCTCCTAAAAATCAACCTCAGGCCAGTTCTGGGCATACTCTGCAAATTTTTTCCATTAAAATCAAGCCAGCCAGTGAACAGAAAATCACACTGAATCCTCCCAATGCCGGAGAGGAGAGCCAAGCCCAGTCTTTGTTTGACCGTTAGTTTATTGAGGAGGAACGTGTTTTTACTTCTCTGCCACTTGTGGACTCGGACCCTATATCAAGAGTGGCCCCCCAAATAACAACTTCATCATCGTCTACTTATTCTTTAGAGGAAGTGATCCCCGACGCGCAACAACTCTCTGTTTTATCTTGGAACATTGCTGGATGGCAGAATAAGATAGTGGTCCAGGACTTGCGGAAATTTCTTTCATCTTTTCACATCCTTTGCCTGCAGGAGACCTGGATGTCTGACGCTACCTCCATGTTGCTGCAAGGGTTCAGCTCTTTTCTGCTCCCTGCCCTTAAGTGGCATACAAAAGGAAGAGCGAGAGGAGGCCTTGCTATTCTGGTCTCCGTCAAATTGGATTTGGGTGCGGATGTTATCTATCGGTCCAAAAGTAATTTCATTTTATCTGTTCTGCTGAAAGGCAATTGGGGGTCTGAGCTAGATGCGTTTTGTTTAAATTTTTGTTTAAATTTTAATTGTTTTTAATATGTTTTAATTGTATATAGTGTGGCTTGTAGTGCCTTTTAATTGTTTGTAAGCCGCCTTGTGCGCCTTCGGGCAGAAAGGCGGGGTAGAAATCAAATAAATAATAAAAATAATAATTTGTATAAATGTTTATTGCCCACCTGGGAGTGATGCCTCCTTCTGGATAGAACTTGAGGAGGTTTTATGCTACTGTGAATCTCATTATCCTAAGGCTGCTATAATTCTTTGTGGTGATTTTAATTCCAGAGTGGGCTCGGGTTCAAACGAAAAGGATTTTGACTATAATTAAGTCTTTTTTTTTATCATTCTTCTTCAGACAAGATGGTAAATATACATGGCAGAAGATTACTTGAGCTAATGACATCGTTTCAGTTAATTTGCTTACATGGCGGTCCCCTGGATAACTCAAAGGGTTTTTTTACATTTTTAAAAAACAGCAGGGCAGCTAGTATAATTGATTATATTTTTTGTTAAATAAGTTTATTGTCCCTTAAGTTTAATTATGACATCTTAGATCGTCCGGAGAGCGATCATTTACCTATATGTTTCTCTTTATCTACAAAAATCTCTCAGTTGCCTTCTATTTCTGCCGATTGGGGTGAGAGGACTATTGTTGTGGGGAAATGTTTGAAATGGTCCCCCACTATCGATTTATCAATCCGAGAATTACTAAATAGCTCATATCTTGTAGGTCGGCACAGGGACATTATTAATGGTTTGTTGGACCGTATAGAAGGTCTTAATTACATCACTGCAACCTTAAGGCCCCTGTTAGTTAAGAAGATACAGGAGCCTGGTTTGGCCCCCCAAGGAGGCAGTTGGTTTGATAAAGAATGCAAGCTAGCCAAATAGCATCTGGCCCAAATGATTAGGAGAACGAGACAAACAGGGTCGACCTCAAATCTAGAAGCCCTGACTCAGTGCTATAACCTATAAAGAACTTCTCAAACAAAAAAAGAGTGCATATATGTCAGCTCAGTGGAAGGATTTGGGGAAGTCTGCCTTGGAAAGAAATGAAAAAAAGTTTTGGTCTTTAATTCAATCTCCAAATTTAGGTATAAATTGTAATCTGAACGATTGTATTGCTGCTGATACATGGTGCTCTTATTTTAGTAACATATTTGAAAGTGATGCCATTGTTAGACATAAGAACGTCGGACCTAGTCAGTTGCCTTTGATGTCCATACCGGAATGGCCCCCAGTTTCCGAACAGGAAGTGCACGAACTTATTGATGTATTAGCGACAAATAAAGCTTCTGGTGAGGATATGATCCCTCCTGAGGTGTATAAGAACAATTCTGTATTGTGGGGCCCCCTTTTAGCAAAACGTTTTACTCATATCAATGCTACAGGAATTTTTCCTGAGGGGTGGAGGCAGAGCATAATTTTTCCGATTTATAAAAAAGGTGACAACCCTAATCCCCAGAGTTATCGCCCAATTAGCTTATTGGATATTAGCTCTAAGATCTACTGCCATTATCTACTTCAGAAATTGGCAAAGTGGGCAGAGGAAAATGATATTCTTTATCAGGAACAAGCTGGATTTAGGAAGGATTTTAGTACGGCTGACCAAATTTTTGTACTTCACCACCTAATTTGTAAATATACTAATATGCCATATAAACAGCTTTTTGCAGCTTTTATAGACTTTTCCTCTGCATTTGATACGGTTCCCAGGAAACGCTTATGGGATAAGCTTGCTGGGACCAACATTGATAGGAGGTTGCTGTTCCTAATACAAGAATTATATACTGATACTACTTTGAGGGTAAGGATCAGCACTGATGGCAGGCTGACGGAGGAAATTCGTACAACTAGAGGTGTTAGACAAGGGTGTTTGCTTGCCCCGCTTCTTTTCAATCTTTATATTAACAACATAGTAAATGTTCTAACACGTCCAGATCACTTCCCTCCCTCAATTGGGAACTATAAGATTGCAACCCTCATTTATGCTGATGACATGGTTTTATTATCTTTGAATAAAGGTAAAGGTTTCCCCAAGACCGAATGGTCTAGTGGTGACCGACTGTAGGGGGCGGTGCTCATCTCCGTTTCAAAGCCTGTAGAGCCGGCGTTTTTGTCCGATCATGTGGCCAGCATGACTCTACGCCGTAGCGCACGGAACGTTCCGTTCGTATCTTTGAATAGGAAAGGGCTAAAGAGAATCTTAAATAAGCTGCAAGACTTTAGTCACTCGGAGCAACTGACTGAATTATGCCAAATCTAAAGTAGTTGTTTTTGGCAAACATCCTCCTAAATTTAGTTGGACCTTAGGTGATCGTAAGATTGAACAAGTTCCAGCGTTTAAGTATCTGGGTGTATTTTTTGACGAAAGAACTCGCTGGAGATCTCAACTTCAAAATGTTAAATTATCGGCACAAAAATCAAGTTATGCCTTACTTAAATTTTTCCACTCTAGAGGAGGTAACTTGCTCCAGCTCTAAAGGTCTTCTTATAACTCAAATGCTATATGGCATTGAGATCTGGGGTACCAACCAGAATAACTTACATACTCTTGAAGTTGTGCAAAATAAGTTTCTGAGACATATTTTGGCAGTCCCTCCAAGTACTCCAGCAGCTTTTCTCAGAATGGAAACTGGTATGGTATCTATAAAGGCCAGGGCAGGCATAGCCATTATTTCTTATTACAAGAGAGTGTTGGACATGCCGGATAATCGTCTCCCTAAACTCTGTCTGGCTGAGCAGTGGAAGAGAGGTGGCTGGGCTACTTCAGTACAAACGCTCTTAAAATCTAAATCTCTTTCTACCGACATCTTTGTCTTTCGGAAATTAAACAAATACTGAGGGACTGGATTTATAAGCTGGATAATGATCAGGATTTAGCTTTTTTAAAATCTTCAAATTTCTCTCAGCTGTATTGTTTCCTGAAATTAAGTCATTCAAGAGCGTTATACTTACGTTCATTTACTTTTGCCTCTCTGAGGAAGGCGTTCACTGAACTGCGCTTTCAAACCATGCCAACTGCTGTCTTAGATGGCAGATATCTGTCCACGCCTAGGCATTTAAGAGTCTGCATTTGTGGAGTAGGACAGATTGAGGATATTGTACATTATCTGCTCCACTGCCAGCTTTATCATGATCCTAGGGAAAGATTTTTGAAGCCTATTTTGGCCACCCTACAAGGAGAGAGTCCCCTAACGAAATTGTGCTGGCTGCTTTCTGATTGTGACCCTTTCGTCACATATAGAACAGCGCTGTTTGCGAAAGCTGCTAGAACTATCTGGGAGAAATTGCAGTAGATTGTAAAGGAGATTCCCTAATTTGAAGGGTGTAAATGTCGGTTTGCGATTGATCCTCTGCTAAGTGGGCAAGAGGCACTTTTTCAAGTGGTGTCCTCTTATATTTAGCAGGGGGAGAGCAATTGTCCCTTTTCACCCCAGCACAGTGTCTTTCTCGTGGCTGTTGCTGGTGGTGTTCTCCATTCCTTTAGATTGTGAGCCCTTTCGGGATAGGGAGCCATTTAACTTTAATGTTATTATTTGCCTATAAACCGCTTTGTGAACTTTATGTTGAAAAGCGGTATATAAATACTAGTGATTGATTGATCTTAACTTTATTTGCTTTTTAAACCTTAATGTCCCTGCATCCTGTTTTGTATTTGGATTTTGTATTTTAAATTTGATTGTGATGACTTTTAGCTGATACAATAAACAATTCTGATCTGATATACAGGTAATTGAAAGTATAAGTACAGTATAAAAATTATAAAGAAAAATCTTTTACAAATTTACTATAATATTAATTTAACTTAGAACTTGATTATAAACAACATTTTTAGTTTCACCTCCAGGAGCAACAATACATAAATTCTTGGGTGAACACACTCTTGAGCCAGCAACATAAAGTTGTCCGTGGGAGAAACATGGTGTTCTCAAATCCACTCTGCAGTACTTAATAGACTGCCCCTGTGACTTGTTGATCGTGATCGAGAACACAAATCTCACTGGAAATTGCAATCTCTTAAAGTTAAAAGGGAGATCCGTCAGAATGAGTGGTATCCATGGGACAAAAACGGTTTCACCCTCTCCCTTTCTTGATAGTTGCTTCAATTACAGTACCCAGCATCTTCTTCACACACAGCCTTGTGCCGTTGCAAAGTTTTGGCGGGTCGAGGTTCCGTAGTAAAATAATTGGAGATCCCACTGTAAGTAAAAGACGATGTGGTGGCAATGCAGCCGGATCAAGTGAGTTTAGGAAGTCTGATGGGACGACCTCACAGGCATCTACGACAGTATCGATAGACTTGTATTCAGTGACTATGCCTGGTAACATGGCAAGTATTTGATTGGAGTCCAAGACCGAGGCATAATGATTTCTAAAAATTTCCAGAAGGTTCTACAGAGTTCTATTCGTTCCATCCAACTACACTTGGGCTTAAAAGTCATCGGGACTGTCACCAATCAGCTTAGTGACCCCAAAAACTATGGATTTGACACTAATGTTGGTCATTTTGGACATTTTATTTTTCACCCCTTCTCACCCCCCATGCTGATGGGGGCTGAACATGGACTCAAACAGCATCGGGAGTGTCACTATTCATCTCAGCGACCCCGGAAACTATGGGTTCAACACTAATGTCGGCCGTTTTCGATTATTTTGACTTGTCACCCCCTTCCCACCCCACCCCTAAGGGTGCTAGGGGTGTCTTACCCCTGCAGTATTTCTTTCCAGAGTGTAAGACATATATGTACCAAGTTTGGTGTAAATCGCTCCAGGCATTCAAGCTTAGCGACCCCGAAAACTATGGATTCGACATTAAGGTCGGTCATTTTGGACATTGTATTGTTCACCCCTTCTCATCCCCCATGCCGACGGGGGCCGAACGTGGACTTAAACAGCATCAGGAGTGTCACCATTCATCTCAGCGACCCTGAAAACTATGGATTCAACACTAACATCGGCCGCTTTCGATTATTTTTACGTCACCCCCTTCCCACCCCCACCCCTAGGGGTGCTAGGAGTGTCTTACCCCCACAGTATTTCTAGAAGTGGGATGAGTTATGAAATCTGAAATCAAATGGCATCCTCTACACCACTATCAGCGTGCTGCGGATATTCTATTTCCAAGCACTGTATCTGGCACCCTTTCTCACCCCCCACGCCTATGGGGGCTGAACCTGGATTCAAACGGCATCGGGAGCGTTACCGCTCGTTTCGGCGACCCCAGAAACTATGGATTTGACACCAATATCGGCCGTTTTCGGTCATTTTTACATGGCACCACCTTTGCAGCCCCACCCCTAGGGGTGCTAGGGGCATCTTACCCCCGCAATATTTCTTTCTAGATCGCAAGGCATATACGTACCAGATTTGGTGTCAATCGCTCCAGGCATTCCAGAGCTTATGTGGAACATACAAAAAACACACACACATACATACACCCTCTTTTATATATATAGATACAGTATATACTAAGAATGAGGGCATCTTCTAAGGCATAAAAGGAATGCTGCAAAAATTACAATAGCCCTTTTCGGTCTTTATTTAAATTCAAGAAGATGGACAGAACTGTGCCACACATTTGGCATAAACTCTGAAAAAGCCCATGCATGTACCATTGTACACGTGAACGGCTTTTTCACACATGATCAGGGACCATTTCTTTCCCGGGTTCTTTATCATATGGAGAAAGGCTCTCATGTATTCAGTTCTATGTGTGAAGACTTTTCTGACTTTATATGGAGGGTGTGGAAGTCGAGTATGCATGATCTAATGCCCTTCTCTCTTTCTCATGTCCTGTCACGACTGGCACAGCAGCTATTCACAACCTGGCATTCCATCTCCCATCTAGAAATATGTCCACTGATACTCCTGCTTAGCCCTTCAGGAAGTACTGGCAGCTCAACCATCAGAATACACCTCCTGCCCTCGCCCAATGGGAAGGCCAGGCAAGGTGAATTTGCACCTAACTGCCACAGTATGGACCAGGAGAACCTATGTCTCTACAAAACCTATGTTATCCACCATGTCTCTACAAAAGCAAATGCTACTGAGAAAAGTAACCAATGGCTGTCTTCTTGCATAACGACCTCTCCACGCTCAACATGTGATTTAATGTTGAATTGAATGTTCTCTCTTACATTGAATTTACAATTTACAATGTAAATTCAGCTCAGCATTATCAAACAGATGCAGCAGGCAGTTAAACTGAGGATACACACTATACACACTTTCCTAGGAGTAAGCCCACAGAATAGAATGGGACTTACTTCTGAGTAGACATGCCAAAGATTACACTGTAAAGGTAACCTGTTAACCACAGATACTGTTCAGACACAGAAGGCTAGATGCAACCTACAGGTGGACTGGGAGATTAATGCAAAGAAAGATCTGGAATTGGGAGTATGAACCCTGGTCTCCTGATCCAAGTCAACTACTCCAGCCACTGCATGAGTCTGTGATTCTGTTCTAGCTCAGTCAGCACTGTGTAAATTGCTGTGTAAAGAAAAGAAATATGTTTTTAGGCAGCCTGTTCAACAGTGTTTATTCAGTCATTCACACTCAAAACTATTATGGAATGTGGCAGCATAAAATAAAATGAGATAAAGTAGTAACATTATTTCATGAACTCTTGTAATAATAACGCTTAGCAGTAGCAGGTGCTTTTAAGGGTTCAAAGTAGTGCAGTTGTATTATGTTGCAATCATTACATGGTGGCACTGCAGGTTAAACCGCTGCTGCTCAGCTTGCTTACCAGGAGGTTGGCAGTTCAAGACGGCGTGAAGAAGTGAGCGCCCATCGCTTGTCCAACTCCTGCCAACCTAGCAGTTTGAAAGCATGTAAATTCAAGTAGACAAATTGGTGCCACTTCATTGGGAAGTAAAGGTAACAGCATTCCATGTGCCTTTCGTCATGCTGGCCACATGACCACGGAAACATGCCCTAGGACAAACACCAGCTCTTCAGCTTAGATGAGCAATGCCCCCTAAAGTCGGTCATGACTAGACCACTCGGTCATGGGGAAACCTTTACCTTTTAATCATTACAACTACCCTTAAATCCTTAAAAAAAGCCCTCTCTGTGTTAGGTAAGTCTCAAACCTCCCTTTTCTGGGTGAAGTGGTCAAGTGGGTGGTGGCGTCTCAGCTCCAGAGTGTTCTGGATGCAGTGGATTATCTGAATCCCTTTCAGCATTGCTTTAGGCTGGGCTTTGGGACAGAGACAGCCTTGTATTGGTGGATGACTTACGCCGGGGGCTGGATGGAAGGAGTGCATCCTTGCTGGTCCTCCTGGACCTCTCAGCGGCTTTTGACTCCATTGACCATGATGTCCTTCTGGGACACCTGGCCGAGTCAGGGATTGGGGGCATTGTTCCACAGTGGGGCCACTCCTTCCTGTCCGACAGACCCAGGTGGTGGTACTAGGGGACTCTAGTTCAGCATCTTGGCCCTTGGGCTGTGAGGTGCCACAGGTCTCCATACTGACCCCCATGTTTATACTGATATGAAACCACTGGGATAGGTAATCCAGGGATTTGAAGTTGGGTACCATCAGTACGCTAAGGACGCTCAGTTCTATCTCTCCTTTCCCCCAGATACCAAGGTGGCTGTTGGTATTCTGGAGCACTGCCTGGAGGCAGTTGGGGTCTGGATGAGGGCTGAAATTAAATCTGGACAAGACAGAGGTCCTCTTGGTTCAGAAATCCACGATGTGGGTGCTGAACAATTGCCTTGCTCTGAATGGGGTTGCACTCCCCCTGAAAGAGCAGGCTTGCAGCATGGGAGGTATCCCAGACTTGCAACTGCTCCTGGGTGCCCAGGTGTCAGCTGTGCTTCTCACAATTTCCTTGTGAGTACAATACATTTTATATATAAGCAGACGGTAGGGGCAGGGATTCAGCAAGAAATCAATCAGACAGTCCTAGTTTATGTTTTGTAGCATCAGCTCCCCTAAAGCAACAATACACACTTGCAGTCCTCTGACACTGGATATCTGCCAGTCAGGTGCATAAGAAAGCTTTTTCTCTCCTTTTCTGGCTACATTCAGAACTGATTTTCTTCTCACAGACAAATAGGCAGAGAATCCATTTCAGTCTCTAACTTCAGCTGGTCAGTAAGTCCTGAAAGATCTGGCGGCCTGGAGCATACACTAAGTATCCAAGGCCATTAAGCAAACCAGGAAGCTACACAAAAATCTGAAGAGATACTAATCTCAGCATGATGCAACAGCATAACCATGTAACATTATTAAGTCTTGACATCTCTTGCTATCCATCTCATGTTGACTGGAAGCCAAGGTCAACTATACCTACGCTCTGCAATTCCCAGGCACACAAGAACATTGTACACAAGAAAGGGATTTACCTGTGGCTGCACTGTACCCATTTCCAACTGTTCGTTTTACCAGCATGTTATAGTTAAGTATTGAGGTACTTATTGAAAGAGCTTCTCTGGCCATCCCAAAGGCTGAGCAACTGGAAGCAGTGGCACAGCATGGGAGGGCCCTTGGGGGCCATCGCCTTGGGCACGAAATTCTTAGGGGCACAAACATTTGCACCCCTAAGAATTGAGGCTGGACTCTCCGGGCCTCGGTGCGCCTCCCCCAGTGAGGCACGCTGAAATCCCGCTTGCAAGGAAAACACAGGCGTTCTCCTCGCAAGCGGGGCTCTACCAGCTTTGGCGCGCCTCCCCACCCCCCCAGCCTCAGCGCGCCTTCAATTGAAGTCGGGGGAGATGCGGTGAAGCCTCACATCTGTCGCTGACATAATGACGCAAGGCGTCATGACATCACGGAGTGGGGCGCAGCGCATGCCTTGCCCCCAGCGCAGGCAAGGCACACTACCCCCCCTGACTGGAAGCAGGTATAAATGGCAAGGACTCTTAGGTGGTTACTGATTGATTCATGATTGCTTAGCTGATTAGTGACCAAAGGAGCAACTGCAGGTGCCTGACAAAGCTCCTATAATGTTGTTTCCTGCACAAGGCTTTTTGCTTTGTTATAATTGGAGACTGGTATGCTTCTGCAATAACTCAGAAAAGCTCTTTGCACATAGAGAGTAGAATATTATTCAATAAAAATCATTAAAACAATTTCTAGGTGGTGCCTAGCTCATTGTAATTGGGGGAAGAGACAGATACATTCACCTTTGGCAGAATCCTATATATTCTTTGTAAATACAGTAGGTGTCAGTTTTGGCACACAAAAATTCAGCATGGGAAAGGTGGGATATAAATCTTTAAATAAGTAAATATACACTCATTTGGAGGTTCATCTGTGAGATTATTTCTTCTTTTTTAACCAAATTTAAAAATCCAGTTTCAGCGCCTATAATGGTTTAGAGTAGGGTTTGCTAGACTCTGGCCAGCAGGTTGGATCTGACATCCGCCTGCTAGTCCCCCATGTGTATGGCTCTTACTGTTCTGCTGGGGATGCTTGCAAAGACCCTGACTGCATTCCCAGGGTCTTCACAGTCAGCCACTTCTGCATGGAACTCCGCACGCAAGGCAGGATGGGGCAGCAGACCCCAGAAGTGCCTGGCAGCAATGTTCCCTGGGACTGTTGGGGTCTTTGCAAGGGTTCTCCAAGGAACAGTAAGAGCTGGTTGCACCCAAGATGCTTTTTGACGCTACAGCGGTCTCCAGCTCAGAGACCACTGGTTTAGGGTGATTTATTTCGTAAATTACAAAAAAGCCATTTTCAATTTGTATTTTAAAATGCAACTATATGAGGGCAGGCGGGCCAGTAAAATATTTGGTGGGTGAAAGTAAGCCAGGAATATAAGGCATTCTCATACTGACTTACTTGCAAGATTGGGCAGGAGGGGGAAGAGAGGACTTTCCCTTGCCAACTGGCCCCATTCAAACTTGATGAGCCGTCATGTACAGTACTAAAATAATAGCCACACACTACTGCACAGCTACATATGCTCTAATTCCACATAAATGAGACTCCACATATTGCACAGGGCCCAACCAAAACATTTTAAGATACTTAGAAAATAATATAGCATCTTAAGGGGATCTTTGCGAAAGATCCTATTTCAGAAAGGTCTTCATTCCAGAGCATAAACCAAGCTCTGTGTTGAGTTCAGACACAAATATAAAAGCAGAAAAGTAGGCCATTAAAAATAGTGACAAAGCTGATGGAGCCATTTCCCAGCTGCTGTGTTTCTTAATGCCAGTCAGTTTCTTACAGCACAGCTTCACAGATATAGGTATCTTTAATGGAGCAGAAAAAATAGGTTGCTGGTAAAATCTTTTTTTTTCTCTTTAGGCCAGTATTGTGATACTTACAATTGGACTGAGCAGCAGATTAAACCATGGAGTGTTTTCTTTCAGTTGATGGAAGCCTTTGTAGAGTAAGGTGGTAATCCACACAACTCTTAACACTCCCTCTTGAATGGAATTCAATATCTTTCCCTATCCCCTCATCTTGGTCAAGAACAACAAATAATGGCTAACCCCACCAGAAGAAATCCATTCTTAATTCTGTTAACTTGAATCCCAGAAATCAATTAGTCACAAGCCTTTCAGAATGTTTCTGTAGAAATATCCTGTGTAAATACATTCATTACACAAACTGTGCGTTCACACTACAGGCATTGTCGTACATGTATATTTGACAGAGGTGGTACTGCAAGCAGCAACTTGCATGTTCAACATGTTGTAAATGCAGAAGCAATAAATGCCCATGCAGCTTGGCATTTTAATGGAAAGAGGCTAACTCACTGCTAGAGCACATGGTATGCATGCAATAAGTCTCCAGGTAAAACCTGGACATCTCCAGGTAGAGCTGGAAGAGACCCTGGACCAGTAGTTCCCATACCTTTTAGCACTGGGACCTACTTTTTAGAATGGCAATCTATCCAGGACCCACTGGAAGTGATGTCATAGCTGGAAGTGCCATCGTTGTGACCCTGCTGTTTCCTGAGAATGCAGCAATAAATTGGATTCTTTCCAGTAGCACCAACTTCATGGGTGCTGGTATGCTGTCAGCACGCACAATAATTTTGGGGGAGTGTTCCACACCCCAAATGTTTGGTACCTCCACACAGCGCAGCACCCCTGTGTTCGGCACTGGGCCAGGAGCGCGCTTGGGAAGGAGCTCATTGGCTCGATCGCAATGTGACCCCTGCGCATGCCCGTGCTGCCCTCGGCTCAGCCTGACCGCTCCGACGAACAGGCGTGCTTCTGGCCCAGTGCTGAACATGGGGGTGCCGTGATACAAGGCAGCCCCTTCTGAGGCTGGGGCAGGCAAGCAAGCCAGCGTCGATCGATGCAGTCCAGGCTCAGAAGAGCCTGGCTTGCATCGCGGCACCCCCATGTTCAGCACTGGGCCGGGAGCGCACCTGTTCATCGGTGCGGTCAGGCCAAGCCAAGGGCAGCACAAACTTGAGCAGAAGGAGCTCATTGGCTGGATCACGTGACCACTGCGCATGATCACGCTGCCCTCGGCTCAGCCTTTTCGCCACTGGGCCAGCGGGCCCTTGCTGAGCACGCCTGACTGCTCCGGTGAACAGGAACACTCCCGGACCCAGCGCCGAACATGGAGTGCCGCAATGCAAAGCAGCCTCTTCCGAGCCGCAATGACAGTGGGTGTGGCTACGTCAGTGGGCGTGGCTACATCAGTGGGCGTGGCTACTCAGCACCCCCAATGTTCCAAGCAAGTTGGCGCCCCTGGTTATTTCTAAGCCATTTTCCAATAGCAAAGTGAATCAGAAAGGAAAAAAGGCCTATTCACAATCTTGATGCAAGCAAAAGAACCACACAGCCCTCTCCTTTTCCAGCATCCCATCTTCCCATATTTTCAAAATGGCTGCTCTAGGTGCTTTCCGACCCACAGTTTGGGAACCACAGCCCTAGACTACTAGGGTCTTTGCAAGCATCCCCCAGCAGAATGGTAAGAGCCGTACACATGGGGGACTAGCAGGCGGACGTCAAATCCAGCCTGCGGGCCAGAGGCTAGCAAACCCTGCCCTAAACCATTATAGCCACTGAAACTGAATTTTTAAATTATTTGTTTAAAAAAGTAGATGGGACATCTACTGCCAAACAGAGTGGACAATACTGATCGAAACAGTCTAGTTCAGTAGAATGCAATATCATTGGTTCATTGAGTAAATGCAAGCAAAGTGCCATTTAACTGAGAATGTACACATCTAAGTAAAAGATCAACAGGCAATCAACAGTGTTCCTCTGTCCCTATACGGTTAATATTTGCCCTGATTTTAATTTGGTGAAATTTTTTTAGGTACACTGCTTTTTCTGAGTTGAAAAATAGCTTTTAGAACAAAGCCACAAAGCCAGATTACTTGTTGCTGGTTCACACACATGTGCCCATCGCTTGATAACTGCAACTTCAAGTGATGACTGGGCCAAGGCATACTGGCTCTCACAGTTCCAACACTGCCCAGCAGCAGCATGGTGTTCAAAACATGACAGCCTATTTGCCTTCCATATCACCTCATCTCCTGAACAATGAAGGAGATGAAACTGAGTGTTGTACATGCACTTGTGAAGTCACCTTTGGATAAATGGAGAGAGGTAAATCAGCTAAATGGGCTAATCCTGAACATGCTTAGGGAGACCACAACTATCCAGTTAGTGTTTATCTACAAAGGGAGCTATCCTGAACAAGCAACAGGTTTGCAAATAGTTCTCAATCCATATCAATGCCAACAAATCAATGAACAGGATACTGTGTCATTAACCCTATTGTACCACAGCCAAAACCATTATAGTAAATTGCAAACATATACAGGCTTCCCTGAGTGTAAGCCCCACTAAACACAATGGGAGTTACTTTTGAACAGATAAGCACATGATTGTCTTGTTAGTGGTTTTCCTGGGCCTTTGAAACAGATACTGCTCTTCTCTGCACTTCCTTAGGGAGGCAGTGGGTGACCCTCCCCAATGATAGACAGAACAGCATAGCCAGGAGCTGGATCCCCAGTAACAAGGCCCAAAATAACAGCTGAGTCCATGACCCAGTGTGCCATATTTGTACCATGTGACCTCAAAGAGAGATTCTGCAAAGTATTTACATTCAAAAACAGTCCTCTTAACTCAGTGTGTTTCATAGAGGGCCACGAATCCGCTTTAGAAGATTAGAACGGTCGGTTTAACGTGCTTGCCTTTAGATTTAATCTTAGCCAGGCTCTTTGAAAAAGATAAACTGTCATATTTTTAAATTTTGGGGGGAAAAAGTCCCATTTCCAAAATCTTGTTAAAAAATAATCATTGATCTCCATCCACCATGGGCGGAGAATACAAGGGGAAGATCCTTTTTCTTTGCTGTCCCTGCTTGACTATAGCCAAAGTTCTAGGCTTTAGGGCTTCTGGTGAAATAAAAGCCTTCCAGCTACACTTGCCTCCCCCCCCCCCGATTTTCACCTTGCAATTTTGTTCACTGTTCCTCAGAGATTACTTCTCCCGCCCATCTGTCCACAGTTGTTTATCCACTAAGCTCCAAAACATTCCGGCCGTTTCCCCCTCCCAGCCCATCTGTATTTGCTATCTGCCACAGTCATGCTCCTCTGTCACTGCGATGCTGTTCTGTTATTTGTGGAGAATGCATTTTCCATGCCAAAACAATCCCCTTCCGAACTGAGAGGCTGACAATATCCTTGGCTGAGAAAGATACTGGGTGTTTTTTTTTCCTACCTTGTGGAATAGGACAGCAAGAAAGAATTGCTTCCGAGTTTGGTTGGTTTCCAAGCAGGCTCCCATATAGGCGAACGCATCCTCTCTGCACGTTGATGAGTGCTTCTCCAAATCAGCAAGAAAATATTTTGACGGACTTGTCTTGGAATGGTTCTGATGTGAGCTTTTTACACCTTACGCACTTTTTTCTGAGTCACTGATTCGAAGACATGAAAGAGGCTTAACCTGGCACATTTATTCTGTTTCAGCTCCTCTGTTTCTCTTTGAAAGAGAGATGATAACAACAAATCTGTTTCACTTCCCCACATCTCTTAGTAATAATGCCCCAGGAAACTAAAACCATATAATGCAGTGGTTGCAAAAGCTTTTTGACTGTCCTTTCATATCCTTTGACTTAATGGGTCAATGGCTGCAGCTCCCCATTAGGACTACAATCTTACACACTGAATTGGGCAGCGGGTTTTCACGAGGATTCCAAGTCTCCCCTATCTGGTTTCTTTGGCTCCCTAGGGAGCCACAGCTCACAGTTTGGGAACCAGTGATATAATGCATTTAAAAGATGCTTTCACCAAGACTGTCCTCTCTAGCATTAGGAGTGGGGGCAGGAGGTCTAGTCCAGAGGGTAGAGCCAAAGTTAAGCCTGAAGCTAAGATCCGAAGCATGCCAGTTTGAGACCACTGGAAGCTTCCATGAGTGGTGAGACTTGAAGAGTGACTGATAAGCTGAACTGTCTCCAGGTGCCTTCTGGGAGAGAGTTGTACTGGGCAGAGACAGGAAAAAGGATTCAAGACTCAAGTTTAGGACTCAGGTTTTCACATTTTTTGCAGACTCAAGTGTCAAAGGCACTGACTTGAGTCTGGGTCTACGTGCTTTGATGTGGCACACACAATCAGTGAGCCCCTTTATTGTGAGCATCTGATCAGTGAGATACTTCAGATTGCAGCTGCCTGCCAGTTTCAAGAGCTGCACGCTGCTCTCAAGTCCCTCTTTCAAGGTGTCTGCTACTTCAGGAGGACTCTGGAAGGCCCAGCAGAGTCCCCCTGACTTCTGTTTACACCTGTCTGCCAGGGGCGTGTTCTGCTCAGGGGTCCCTCTTTCAAGGTGTCAGCAAACTCAGGAGGGCTCTGCTGGCCTTCCAGAGGCCTTCTGAACTGGCAGGCACCATCAAAGAGGCATCCCAGTACAGAGCACAGCCTTTTAAAAGACTCAAGTCCGAGTCAAAATGTCAATAGCTTCCACGAATCGATTCACCATGAGCATATGCTATGACATCCAAAATCTGGACTCTTCTGAAATCCAGTCATTTTTTTTTACAAGACTTTTTTTTTTATTTTCAAAAGTTTACCCAGATTTTGGATGTCCGGATAAGGGATAATCTGTCTGTACAAAGAAGGCGACAAGGCTACTATTTAGAAATCCATGGAATGTTTACTTGGTAATAATTTGGTTTTAAGGGAGCCATCTGAAGAATACTTGCAGATGCCCCACTGAAATCAGATGAACCTGCTTCCAAGTAAACATGCTAGTAATAATTCATGTGTTGGCAGGCTTATAATTCAGAGAGGCCATCTTGCATGTTGTAGGCTCATATTTGGTGATATAAGTAAGAAAGATCATGAGAGTTTTAACAGTACAATAACATGTGAAATATAGAATCGGAGTTAGACAGGATCAAAAGGCCATCTAGTCTAATAAACCACTGCCAGGCAAGTCCATTGTTCCCTAACCCCAAACTGATTTACCTTTACAATCTATGGGATAATTCAGACATTACAGGTTTTTAGATGTATTCCTACAACTAAGATATGTGAATGAGACAACAGCGTTTAAAAAAATTGTATCTTCCATCAGAGGACCATGACTGGCTTCAGATTCCTGTCGAGTATATAATACATAAAGTTGCAAGCTCGGTTTGCCGCCACATAGTCAATGGAAAGGCCCTCTTCCTCAGTGTACTGCAAGCAAAACGCAGTGCACAACAATCAGGAGAACACAAATTGACAGCTTCAGATAAGCCACCAAGTTAGCCAAGGTACAGTCTCTTGAGGGGACAGAACTGGATCAAGATCAACCTAATCAGCTTTGAATGGACCAGGGAGCTAAAACTAGGCAACATCTAAACTGTCCACCACTCAACACTCATGTTCTGTGTTAAAGTATAAGATCTAAGGAAATGTGCACAAATCTGAATATTTATTCTGCAAACATTAAAAACCATTTCCATTAAAAACCAGTATTTTTAAGAACAGTATAGCGGTAAGCAAACTTTTGACAGATGGCGAGCTGGCGTGCAAAAGGATTTTTGAAAAATTCATTTTAAGGATGGACTTTTGCTGCCGATGTTCCAAGTGCTCCCATTAGGATCCCTGCATGGCGTGGCCAGTCACTGTCCCTCAAGCTAGTCTACTTCACAGGGTTGTTGTGATAACCACAGGGAGCATGAACCATGTATATTGCCTTGCACTCACTCAAGAAGGGCAGGATAAAAATGCAATGAATATTTCCTGTCACTTTGTGATGGACCCCGTCCACCTCCTCCCAAGGGGGTATACCTATGTCCAAAGGAGAAGGGTGTGATATGCAGATTCCACCTAGGAGTGAGAGCCCAGGCCCACTGATTGATTGATTGATTGATTGATTGATTGATTGATTGATTGATTGATTGATTGATTGATTGATTGATTG
>JAJKFI010000076.1:3916372-3938963 GCA_029204185.1 Lerista edwardsae
TTGATTGATTGATTGATTGATTGATTGATTGATTGATTGATTGATTGGCCAACTTTCTCATAGGCAGGCTGATCATAAACCCCATTTTTTAATTCATTCTATTCTCTCATACAATAACAAGTGTCATTCTATGAGAGAATCACATAGAACCCTCCGATTCTCCAGATGCTTCCCTTCGTAGTGCAGTCACCATGGGGAATTCCTGCACAGGTACACAAGTTTATTGCAGTTCAGTGAAATGCAGCCTTTTAAATCAGAGTTCAGTGCTGAACCCCTAACACCACCACCTTGATCCATTCATGGGAAGGGGCGTAACAATGCTGCTCACCAGGAACCTATGTACTAGGATGGCTGGGATGCCTGGTAGGAAGAGGCATGCCCAAAGAGGGATGTCAACAAGGCTGAACAAGATGGACGGCTGTCCCTTTTCCAAGATGCCAAGAAAGTTGCCCCCCTTTCCAGCCAGAGGAGGGGCAGACCCCTCTGGAGGATGGGTAGCCCTTCATCCCTGTTCACAAGGGGCCTGCTTATTCCCACTGCCTTGCCCTGGCCTCTTCCTCTTCTTTTAATTGCCCCCTTTCCTGCTCCTTACAATTTCAAAAGTGGGCATCTACTTGCAAAGTTATAAGAGATATTATTGTGACCCATGGCAGGCTCCTCAAATAGACATAGGTGGCAGCTAAATACCAAAGGCATTTACAAAATGCAATTAGCACCACCCATCTATACAGCGAGTAAAAAAGCAAGAGCTGCACCAACTGGTGGGAGCACCACGCCAACCGTGTTAGGGAGGCTTCCCCCTTCAAAAGCTACAAAGTGCCCTCCTGATAGACTAACCTGTCTCCCAACTTTATGACATGCTGCAATAATAATTTCAACCTCCAGCAAATTATTGGCAGTGCAATCCTGGGTTTACACTGGAAAGTGCATAGGACTGCACTGTAACTCTCCAGCAAGCTCACCAGTGGCATAGCTAGGGCATCTGGCACCCAGGGTACATACATTTTTAGTGTGTATGCACCTATCCAGATGGCCTTCTGACACCCCCTTTCAAGGTGTAGTGCCCAGGGCAATGTACCCCCCCCCAGCCCCACCTTAGCTATGCCATTTAAACCCACCAGGAATCAACTCTGCACAATGGGAACAACCAAGCAAAACTTCTAACTATTTTTAGCCACATTTATTTTGACCAGTTCTTTAAAAGGCTAAACAGATGCATGCAGAAAGGAAAAAAACTCCAAAGAACCACATTCCACACCTATTATCTCTGCATAAAGTTGCATGAATACAAAATATTCTAATCATAAAAGACAAAATCAAAGCACGGACACATCATTAGTCCTGTGCTTCTGATCCCAGAATTCCACATACCATTGCCATTTTTTCCCCCAGAAAAAAAATCTGAATGGCTTTTTCTCTTCCAAAATGAACGTGTATAATAGCAGTAATTTTTGTTATAAGCACCGCATACTAGAATTGCTGGAGCCAATCCTCTATTGATGGCACATTCATTCTTTTCCAGTCCCTGGCTATAATCATTTCTGCAGCTGTTAACAAATTGCCAACCATCTCGCTATTCTTTCTTTTTACCCAAAATGGAGTGTCATTTAAAAGGACCAATTTTGATGTTAAATTAAATTTGTCTCCTGTAAGTTCTTGAATGGCCTTGATGATCTTTATCCAATAAGACTGGGCGATTTTTACAATCCTGCTGGATGAATAGAAGTTGCCCTGCTCAGCATCTCCCACATACACTGCTAGTATTCCCAAGATTACTTCTTAGCCTTACTGTTGTAGAATACCACTGATGCATTCTTCTTAAAGAGCCACTTTTAACATTTCAGAGGAACCAATTTTGCAAATATAATGCCAATATTTCACCAAGACAGCCATTCACAAATTATTCTCCCATTTTTCCCCAGTATTTGTCATTTTCTGGTATTAACCTCATTAATGTGCTATAGACTTGAGATGGGCAGCCTTTATGTGATTTAATTTAAACTACACAGCAAGCACTCAGATCCCGTTAGCTTTGACCTGATATACTTTTACTGAATTTTTACCAACCCATTTACAAACCTTTTAAATACAATGGAGCATGACCCTCGCTGGTTCCCCTTATATCCTTTTTTTATAGTAAAAAACCAATCTCATCCAACAGGTCACAAATTCTTGTTAAATTTGCTTTATCCCAAGCACTAAAGTCACTGAACACTTTCTCTATGGGGAAGTCCTTATCATAAAACTTCTGAGGATACAGGTGATCATGAGCGATGCCAACTACAAATGCAGTGATAGCCCCGTCCCAAGCAAAACTTGCTCAGCCTACTAGTCAAGCCAGGAGCATTCCAGAGGCAAAAGTGGTTCCAGAGCATTCCAGAGCCATCACAAAACATGGCATGATGGAGCAGGCAGGCGGGCCACTGCCAGTGGCATAACTAAGGGGGTGGAGGGGATGCAATTGCACCAGGCAACAATCTTTAGAGGGACAACAAGCTGTGTTTGACAGTAGTGGCCAAAACTGTGAAAATGCTGGCACTTTTGAATAATACATCATGTTATACATCATTGGAAAGGTAATTTAATGCAGAATGCAATGAAACAAACTGGAGTGTAATATCTTCATTCTATCAAACGTTATGGCCAAAAAACAAAAATACAACATGAAAAATGCAGTTTGTTAAAGTAGCAGTTTTTAGGAATAATACCACCAATGTTACACATGATTCAGTGTGGAATTTCATGCATAATGCAATGAAACAAACTGTAGAATAATATCTTCATTCTATCAAAAGTTACGGCCAAAAAACCCAATGAAAATACAACTGTGACATTTCCTGACGCGATGTCATTTCCGACGTCATTTTGCCCTATGAACCAGGCTATACTTTCATTAGCTATACCATTGGCCACTGTCTCAAGTGGTGGGTGGCTGGCCCAGTGCACCAGGGAACCATAGATGCCTGCTGTGCTGGTAAGTTTACGTAGTAAGTGGCAATGTGGAGGAGAGCAGATCAGGAACAGGAAGGAAGGGTATCAGTGGCAATAGCACATGCTGAAATCCTAAACACCTTCTTGGCCTTAATTCCCTGATCCAGATCCATGAGGATTTGCACCAGTGATAAAGCTGGTGCAGGTCCAAGTAGACCCTGTGGGCCAGCATGTGCTTACCCTGGAGCGAGGAAAAAAATGTTCCCTTACCCCATGGAGCCTTCTGGATACTGAAACTCCTCCACCAGTCAGGAGCCACAGTATTGCTATGCAGAGAGTTGCATTGGATTGGGCTGTTCTTCACACAAAATTCAACAGAGCCTACATCTAAGTAAGCCTGCAAAGATCTGTAGCTCCTGTTACAGAACCCTCCAATAAATCAGAGCCAACTCCTTGAAGTGAAGAGAAACACTTCACAAAAACTGCAGGCTTCTTAAAGTAGCGAGGATGTGAAGGCTTGGAAGCCGAGCACATTGACTATCTGGAAAGGAAAAAAAAATAAAGAAGCATATCTTTTTTGAAGTCAAGATGGTATAATGGTAAACACTAGAGACTGATTAGGCACTGCTCTTTTTGTCCTCTCTTTCATGCATATCCATCTGTCTCCTCAAGAATTTCAGTGAGCGTGGAAAATGTTCGTGAATAACAAATAAGAACTTAAGTTCATTATTTCTGCCTGGGTGGCATTACAATTATACAATCGGAAATAGCCATCCGCTCCATAAATTTAATTTTGATCCTTGTCCTATTACAGTGTTCAGGGTCAAAGCCAATCATCCAGAAAGAGCACTAAGTAGGGAAGGGGAAAGGATTTCAAATAAGAACAAAGAAACACAAGGGCTGAAAGTATAGTCAGATGGATATAGTGCATTGGGATGAGGAAGTGGTTATTACGTTTCAATTTCCTGACAGGGACTGGAATTTATGACAACAGGTCTCACTGGACCCAGAGACAGATAAATCATCAACAGACACTAGGGCCAGAAAGAGAGAGAGAGCGCGCGCGCTTCCTGTATCTCACCAGGACCATCCACTGAACCCACCTTAATCTAGCGTAATTGGGACAGTGTGGGAAGCGACCATCAGGCAGCTTCACCACATCTTACATGGCACAAAGTACTATCTGTTGGTGATCGTGTCCAAGAAGTCATTGTCTTCATTACTATCCATTTCAGGTGAAAAGGTCAGCTCTTACAGTGTCATCTTCCACATCTAACATATTATTCTGTTCCTACACCAGGGGCTCCAAACTCCGGTCCATTGGCCGGATCCGGTGCCCCCGTTTTTCTTCCCTGGCATGAGCAGAGGCTTGTTTTCTGCCAGGGAAGGCGTTAAAGACTCCTATTACAACGTCCAGGGTCTTCACCACCAGGCGCTTCCAGGGTCTGCCGGACCAGCAAATTGCGTGTCTGGTGTTCCACATGTTTGCAGCAGTCTCCAGTTTGGCAAGTTTGCAACTTGGTATAGAATATTCTTCTCACAGGACCCATTTCCTTAACAGAGCCGATACTGTGTTGCAGCAGTTTTCAAACTCTCAGGGGGGCTGCACCACTGTAAGCGTGTGAGGGGGAGGGTGGAAGGCAGTGACACGATCCCCAGGATTGTGTCACTGCCAGGGACGACAGGTGCTGCAATCTACTTACTGTTTGCAGCGCCGGGCTCCAAGGGGTGCAGGGATCCCTGCGGAAGTACATCAGATTTTTATGTGTAGATTTTGCCACACGGAAAAGCAACTAGTAGGCATCCCAATTCAGGAGTTCAATTTGAAGAAGAATGGGGCAAAGGAAAATATAAATGACTTTGTGCAATGCAGCTTGCAAACTGGAATGGTTTCTTTTGGAATATTGCCAAATTCACCAAGTCCTTTGTTACATAATGGATTTTACTCCACAGCTGTAAGCCCTTCAAAATGGTCGACACCAGGCAAGGGGAAACCAGATTGACTTTTTGGCAAGCAATCACAGTGCAAACACTAATGGAATAATCTCAGTAAACAGCAAGGCTTCTCCCAGAGGTCAGTCGCTCTATAGTTATAGGTTTCAGAGCAATTTAGATGGTAAATTTTTTCTCTCAGACAAGTTTTTGCAAGTCAGCTATTTCATCATATCAAAGACTCCTTGCAAGGGATATAAGATTTGGGTCTGATTTTTTTTTTACAGCCTCATCTTCATTAGGGGAGATTCACAAGAAAACTGATTTCAGCAACTGGCTAAGGATGGCTGCTGGTTCGATATCCTTAATCCACTTTCTGAATATCTGTCTGCCAGGACATGGATCTAATCAAACTTTATCCTCCTTGTGAGCAGGAAGGTCCTTATGGGGGTTTGCAAAGGGGGAGTTAAGTAGGGAGTTGTAGAAAAGGGAAGGCAGTGAAAGACAGCAGGCCTATAGATAGCATACTATGGCTGCCTTCAATGTAAATCATTAAACAGAGGCTGGGAGGAGCTAGTTGTAAAGTGGGAAGGGGTTATGATGGCAGATATATTTCCAACTGCTTGATTTACAAACCCTGCGTGATGTACCTGAACTGTGCTAGATGTGCTACATGCACTATGCTGCAGGCAGACCATCAAAGCTCAAACTCCACTCCACCTTAATTCCACCCTTCTCTTCCCATTTTCAAAAGGCATGGCATTCACATAATCAAACTGGCAATGTGTCCAGAGTTGATCTGTGTAGAGAATGGCAATGGCACCGTAAGCAGTTGCGCGATTCCTTCAAGACATGTGCCATGCTGCACTTGGGAACAAAACATTCAGTATCTGTTCTTGCATTGACATACAAAACATCAAAGCAGCCTCTGCCTTTATTGTTCCTCTCCATGGGAGCCAACTTGATTTCAACATTAGGGGTGCCCGGTGGGGTGTGTGTGTGCCATAGCCAATGAGCGTGTGCACGAGGAGCGCACACATTTGCTTTCACTATTTCTTCTTTTGCCAACTGGGGGAGTACAAAAAGTGATAGTGATAGCAGGGCAACCAAAGGATCTCCAAAGCAAGAAGATTCCTGCAGATGACATAGAATAGGAAAAAGAGGGATGAAACAATAATGACAAAGATTTGAGGGAGGGGAAGATTGGCAAAGGAACAAGAAATATTGGAAGCTGTAAAGTGGGGGAAAGCAAGAGCTCTTGTTAAAGGATGAGGATAAAATAATTTGATGTTCTACCTCATGGCTCTTAGCCATGATGATTTGAAGGATAATTCATGTTCTGTTTGCCCTTTGTCTTATCGTTTCTTTCATTCACCCTCTTTCTTCTGTCTCCTTTCCTGCGCTATGTCAAAAAGGGAAAGGTCACAATGTCTCATTTTGCAAGTACTATATTGAAGGGAAAGGAGACATTGGGGAATTGAACAAAGACAGGGAAAAAATACCAGTCTTCAGGTAGCTGCTGATAAGTATGTACTACAATTCATAAAATATAATTTTCAAAAAATAATGCATAACTTGATCACTCTGCAGTCAGACAAGCTGGCTGTAATTGTTTAGCTATTTGCAAATTTTGGAGGAGCAGCAAGACCTGCACTTCTGTCTGTAACTATGTTCTGCCAAATTCCCTCTCTATGATCTTATGCCCACAGTAGGCTAATTAGCTTCCCTTCTATCATCCAAAACCACCTTAGTTTTAAACAAGGCACCACTAGACTCCACCACACGAGAGGGCAAAATGCAATCAGCCACAGGGGCCCCCCTTCCTCCTCCAGTCAGTGGCTCCTTGGGCATGGCAGCCACATAATAATTCCCCGCAGCAATCTCAGTTCCAATCACAGTCCCAGCATCCCATCCATTAGTCACTTTCCAAATACCTTCCTTCTACAACCCTTTTCCACCTCTCTACATCCACACCTGCCTGAAAATCAAGCTTCCTCCTTTATTCCCTAGGTCTTCATCATCCAACTAGGCTGTAACTACAGTAGCTACAGGCAAAGGCTCTGGGGTTAACTTTGTAATTCCTGGCTGACACAGACAAGGGGTCACTGCTGATACCATTCCCTAGCTCCTAGGGGTAATCTTCTGCAATTTCCATTACAAACTGCAAAAGGGGATTGCAAATAAAATGAGTTTTGTTTTGATGTTGTAACAGGAAACAGTTTGTTATTTAATCCATTGCTTCAACCGTTATCTAGGGCACTAGTTCCCACCCAGGGAGTCAGGACCCTCAAGGGAGGTCATGAGCTGATTTTCAGGGAGTTGTGGAGAGGTGGACGCTGCCATTTTGATAAGCTGTGGGCCGTAACTACCTGAAGGTTTTTCCAGAACTCCACTATCTTGAAAGGCAGTTGTATGGTGGGTGAAAATATGAAAACCTGTGATTTTTTGACTATCCTTGGACTGGTCCTGTTGTGTAAGTGTGTTGTCTTCAACAGCTCTCCACATGGGGGAAGAGCACAATATGAAGACAAGATAACACCATACAGGCATGCCCCGGTATCCACTGGGGTTCTGTTCCAGATGCCACCCGTCACCTCACCCCATTGGATACCTGAACCCATGGATACTGGGGACACTTTTTTAAAGATAGGAGAACATCAGTGGTTTTGCTGCAACAAAGTCAAAAAAGACATTTGTTTTATGTTCCTCTATCTTTTCAATAGGTGCCCCAGTATCCATGGATAACTGAAACTGTGGATATTGCATTAGTGGATTCCAGGGCACACCTATATTTTAAAAGTGTGATATATTAAAAACAATGAAGTCTTGCTTACTGTCATCACTTCCAGCCCTGCTGGCACAATGACATCATTTCCTGCTTAATGAGATCACTTTTGGTGCTAGGTCTTTTTTTTGGGGGGGGGGGTTTCCTGACAAGTTGTTGTACCTAAAGAGAGGGTCATGGTGCTAAACAGCTTGGGAACCACTGATCTAGTAAGAGGCCCAAAATTCTTCAGCGGAAAATTAGTTTTTATGAAACATGTCACTGAAAAATGAAAACTCCGCTACTTGCTTTTAAGTGTGGGACACCAGCTGCTTGAAAACTACACTTTGGCCTAGTCTGCCTGTTTCTCATTCTAAATGCAAATAGACCACAACTAATCTCAAAACCTTTGGAGTATATTTTTCTGAACGGCTACTGCTGATTTCTCACATGTGAACTCTGTGAAACACACTATTGACTTAAATTGCTGTTTGAAAGCTAATCAGACATATTTATATATGGAATGCAATGGGGCCTGCTTATAGCTCCATTTGTCATAACAGAGCATTTTTGTAAATGCCATATGTGATTGCTGCCCTGGTTGTCCTTTTCTATATAAAAAACTAAGTTACTTATATTCAGAATAGGAAATGCAATTTCCTTAGTAAATGCTGGTACATAATATGCCTAATATGAGCTTGATTTCAGTGTCCTAAATACCCTTGAACTCTGGGTAATGTGTGAAGATCGTTGAAATACCTAAGGATTCTGATTACTTTCACACATTACCCAGAGTTCAAGGATATTTGGTCCTCTCATCTCTGCACACTTCACCTTTCTCTTTCCTGACAAGTTGGTGGTGCTGTGGGCAGTGCTGTACCTGGGGGAGGGCAGGGAGGAACAAATGCTTTGGGACCACCTAGCAGGAAGATGGCACCACAACCCACTCCCCCTGCGGTTTTTTTTAAACCTTTTTTTGTTCTTCCCCCTTTCTTAAACGCCCCCTCCCAAAAGGCTTTTTGGCCCTTAAAAAGCCTAAAAACATCACTATATAAGGTTTTTAGATCTTCTGAGGGTTGGGGAGGCCACCTGTGCACAGGGAGGGGGCAGAGAAAGGGGGGAAAGTGAGGTGGGGTGGTATTTTGATCCTGGCCCTGGGAGGCACAGGGGCCAGGCTCATCACTGGCTGTAGGAGGACCAGGTTGTGACCATTCCTCACAAGCCTGTTTCTACATCATAACAACAACACCACAAAGTTTACACTCCTTGTATCCCCATCACTATCATTCCAAGGACATAAGATGCCCACTTCTGAGGAAATGCTGTTTTCTTGACATATCAATATCAAGAAAATGCACATAAATAATCTGAACGTTTTCATATGTGGAAAACTCCACAATTTGCCTTTTTTATGTGTCACTTATGAGGCAGTTTTTAAAGGTGGAAATAATCATATTTCAGAGCTTAAAATGATCTGAGGGGAGAAGGAATTTCTCCCAGGGGAGAAACTGCTGGCCCTTTTCAGCAGCAAAAGGCTCACTTGAACATGCTGAGCTGTGTATGTTTCATGAGCATCTAAATTGGCACAAAGCTGAGCAATTTCCTTAGCCTTCATGTGTGGGGCCCAAATCTAGAACAATCCTGGAGGTAGTACTGTGAAGATGAAGATGAAGGTAGTACTGTGAAAGGGAGGCTCTTTGGCAGTCTGAACTATGTTACCTTGAAGGACTGAGGAGGAGTTGAAGTTCTGAAATTTTCCCCCTGCTTACCCTGAAGGCAAGATTGAGCCACTGTAAATGTGTATGATAAAGGACTAGGAGGTAGCTTATGTTTAAATAAGAACAGGAAGGAAAGAAACTGGAAACAGCCTGTATAGGCAGTGTCCTTTCTAGACCTTCGTAGAACATTTTAAAGACAGCACTGCCTTCAACTATTTTGATTTGGAGAAACAGGCTTCTAGTACCTGCTCTAATGTCCACCACACTGAACTTCTGAAATCAAACAGTGAGGGTTAAGACCTTCAGAAAGACCTGCATTCTGACTGAAAACCTCTGAATCTGAGAATCTTTGAAAAGGAAGAAATGGCTGCAGGGTCTTAGTGCCATGGAGCTCAGCTTGTGCTTCAATGCCAACTATTCAGGGCCGCGTTCTGGCATTCCTCTCAGACCAGATGCTAAGCTCCTTTGCTTTGGAAAGGCAGCAGGAGAGGAGGGGGAAGGGAAGGGTAGCATCTTTGCAATTCCTCTAATGGGAAAAATTAAATGCCAACTCTGCTTTCCATTTGATGTTCGTCTCTCACCTTTTTTGTTACCTTTTTCACAATATTTTATGCTGTCTTTTGGATTGTCATCATCACTGTGTGTGTGCGTGCGTGCGCATGCGCACACAACACCACCAATACTGTCCTAAGAGGCTTGACATTCCAAGCAGGAGCAATGCTTTCCCACCCTTTGTTTAGTATTCCATCCTCACATATTCAGAGGCCACATATATAGATGCCAGCCGGCATTGCATCCCGCAGTTTTTGAGCACTTTGGTCTAGAACCTGCAGCAAATTTCTAGGTGCTTAGGTAAGCAAGCATCTACATATCATCCCTCTGGGCCAGGAAGGGATTACATTTGAAAAGCACAAGAATTCATCTAAGATCACTGTGAAAAGTAGTGCACAGAACAGAGGGGCAGGGAAGAAATGTGAATACTAGGAATTTTTTTTTTAATTCTCATTAAATTGCACTGTAGCTAGGCAAAGTTCAGATTGCCCAAAAGTGAGATGGTACTACACTTCTGCCTTACTGCAGTGAAAATGATTGACAGCCCAATCACAAGGCTGCCAAATGCCAGTGCTGTGGCCACAGCGTGGGTGTTGCAAAAGCACCACGAAGTGCTTTTCTACACCTTGGAGTAAGCAGTGCTGTGAGAAGACCTTGCCATCCCCTGAGTGAACCGTCCTGCCTGACAGCAGCCAGGCTAAGTGAAGTGCTAGGCGGTGGGGAGGTGGGAGCATTCTGGTGGGAGCATTGGTGGGGAGGCAGACAGGGGGTGTTCTGGGGTGGGAGAGGAGCAGTCCAGGCCTAGGAGGGGGACAGGGATGGTGGAGCAGGCTTCTGTTGCATTCTAACCCCCACCCTGGGCTGGAAAGCTTTACAAGGGGTTACTCAATATAGCTGGTGCAGACCCCAGTAGCCCCATTGAGCAGGCTGGGGTTCAACATGCAATAAAGGAACTAATGTTCCCTTATCCCAAGGAGACCTCCCACCTACACAAACCCAGTGCTCAATACAGCATGGGCCCCATGTGCTAAAACTAGTCAAAACCAAGATAACAGCTATCAAAAATCCACAATAGAGGCGGCAGTCTTATGCACACCTAACTATGTCTACTCAGAAGTAAGAAGGGAGTTGGACCCACAGAAGATCATGGAATGTACTTCTGAGTGCAAATGGTTAGGATTGCACTGCAAATCTATTCAAGGTGCTTTTTGACTCTGCTTATTAATAGTGGTTGCCAGGGCTTGATACAGAATTTAGAGAAACTGGATGGCCTTTTCTGCATATGGTGGAGATTTGTTTATGTATTTAGTGAATATCCCTCCTTTCTACACTATTAAGGGCACTCAAGGCGGCTTATAGATAGAACAATAAAACAATACAAAAACATTAATGTAATACAATAAACAATTAAAAACATTAAAACACAATAAACCTAAATGGTTGTTTAATGATTGGCGTACATGATCTTCATGGAGCTTTTCTAGACTTAGATAATTCAAAAACAGCTTTAACCCTAGCCTATGCAATGCACCCATAGGCTTCCTCTTCTATCCCCATTACCAGAGAAAATATCTTTTTTTCTTTTTAGAAAAGAAAGAAAACCAAGAGCAAGAAAACCGCTTGCTGTGAAATGTCGCATAAACTTCAAATCAGCAAGTCGGCAGAGACAAGTGGAAGACGAAAAAGGAGAAAGCCTTTATTTTTTAAAAAAAATTGCAGTGACAATGGAAAATTGGAATGTAAGGTAAGAGGACAATTCAGACATAATTTGTTTGAGTCACCTGGCTGTCGCCAACTTATCTGCTCTCTTCAAGGACTTTTCAGCATGGGTTCATCTCCATCCCTTTTGACTCCCTTCATGTAACACACTTCATCACACGTCCTGTGCCTCCTTCAGCATCTTCTTATTGGGAATTTATTTTCACCAGGGAGGGGTGTCGTGATCAATGGGAAACCAGGCCTTGGTCTGACTCCATTTTGCAGATACAGGCCCAGCCAATCCCACCCCTCACCCCACAGCTGGTGAGAACCAGGCTCCTGCAGGGATGCAGTGTCTGGGCTCAGTGGCCAGGAGCCCAGATACTCCTTCCCCACAACGCAGCCCTTGCTGGTCAAGGACAGCTCTTATCAGAACATAACAGCTTTGAACCTCAGGCTGGGAGGGGGACGGAGCCGTGGCCTAGCAACTCCAAGTTGTACAGAGAAAGGCCCAGGAGAAGGGAGGGTTTTTTAGAATTGGTTTGTGAGCTGAACTCTCTGTTGGATTAGTCAGTCAGCAGGAGACCATCATGGACACCTGGTCGCCCAGGTATCCTGCTGGCTAAGGAGCCAAGGTGAGAAACAGAACCAGTTAGAGTCAGACAGTTAGCTTTGTTATTTTGCATTGGGCTGAACAAGTACTGCCAAGCTGTGTGTTTCTTGGGTCTTTTGTGCCTTTGTAGTGTAACCAGTGGTTTTAATAAATCTTTATATTTTTTTACAAACTGGCATGGCAATTCTTCTAGGAACCTGAAGAGTCTTGCTATTCTAGTCAGCTATTCCAGTCTTGCCACTGAGGGCTTAGTTACCAAGGGGAGGTTACTTGGAACTGAATTGGGCACAGGTAAAGTCTCCTAGACCACTGGGGGTTTGCAGAGGTCAGGAGGAAACTGGCTTTACCACTCAGGGTCTCTGCGGGTCTGCAGGATCGGCCAGACCCCAGGGATCACGATCGGGGGGGGGGAGAATCTGAGAGAAGTTTGGTGGAAGTGAGGTGGTTCAGCACTAAGGGCTGCAGCAGAATCATTTTCTGTTAACATCTCATTTCCAGAGATAACACAGACAATTTGTTAACTCTGCTGGCTTAACTCTGCTGGCCTAACTCAAGGTTATGATTGCACCGTTAATCAGACAAGTAAATATGCTATAACTTGAAACACAGTGGAATGGGTCTGTCCTTCCGGCCCAGACACTTAAAGTCACACAAGAGGTGGGTTTTAGTGTTATCTCCAATTGAATTCCACTTACTTACTTCCACAAATGCAAGACTGCCATACTGAATGGGGGGGCAGTGCTGTAATAGGGGCCAAACCAGCCCACCATCTCCGACAAGCAGACCTCCACCAACAGGGCCTTTTGAAGAGGAAGCCACATCTCTCTCTTGCAGCGTGTGCATACTTCTCTTGCCCAGAATGCACAGACACTGTGAGTCCTCAGAGGTTCATGCAATATTCAGCCTTCTGTCCACACATATCCTGCAGCAGGTCATAATGATGGGCACTGCACTCGCTGTAAAGGCAAGTCAAGATGCATGCCATCTGGCCAAGGCTTGGAAATACATGGACTCCAGATGGTGGCAGGGAACTTTTCCATGCTCCAACTAACTAGATGCTCAGAGGTGTACCAGGGGGCAGCTGGAACCGACTGCCCAGTGTTCCAGAATGCTCAGCAATGTAGCAGGATTGGCCCTGCCTTGCTCCCCCTTGTACAAATATTTCAAATCAATTGGCATGATGTGGCTGCATGATATAAAGAGCAACCTTTCAAGAAAGTTATACATTTTCTTATATGGAACTGAGGCAAGACCTTCAACATCCTTTAGAGATCAATGCTCTAAAACAAGAGACTCAGGGTCAAATCCTATCCAATTTTCCAGCCCTGATGTAGCTGTGGGGTGCGTGCTGCATTCTGTGGTATGGAGGAAGTCATGGAGGCCTCCTCAAGGAAAATTTGTTTGCTTACCTCAGGGCTGCACTGCAGCTGCATCAGCACCAGAAAGTTGGATAGGATTGGGCCCTCAGAACCCAAGTCTAGGCATGTATACTCAGATGTAAGTCCCATTATAATCTATGAGACTTACTCCCAGGTAAGCAGGAAAGGATTGCAGCCTTATTCAGTAAGGATGAATCATCTGCCTAATTTGAACAGTCTTGAAGCACAGGGGGCAGGTTCTGCCATAAACAGGTATGTTTTTGCATTTCACATGTTATATAAAGTAATACATACATACATACATACATGCATACATACATAGTCCCTATTCACCCCTGCACAGTGTCTTTTCTAGTATAGTGGTTGTTGCTGCTGGTGATGTCTTGCATTTTTTTAGATTGTGAGCCCTTTGGGGACAGGGAGCCATTTAACTTTATTATTATTATTTGCCTGCAAACTGCTTTGTGAACTTTGTGTTGAAAAGCGGTATATAAATATTGTTGACTGATTGTACAGTAATAGCGCAGCTCAAACAGAAGGGACTGGAAATCATGCTTACTGAAGGCCTTTGCTTCATTACGGAGTCAGTTTCCCTCACATTTTTGCCATTTTCCAAAAGCGCAGGGCTCAAATGTATTAAGGAAATCTCACCATCTGTTAATCAGGCATTCAAGTACAACTGAGCACTCACCTGAAAAGGAATGGCCTTTTTAAAAACAGCCCATCTGGAGAACACCTTTGAAGGTATCTGAGTGTGCAATGAGTTTGAGGAGAAAAGCAGCCCTAGGGGGTCTCATGGCTTGCAGGGGAAGTGCTCAAATTGACTCAAGCTGTGAGAAGCTTGAATTTAAATTGCTGCACCTGTGAGAGGTACGCAAGTATCTGGGCAACTGGCAATGCTGACCAAACTGCCTCACCTTCCAGGTAAACAGCGGTTACGTTCTGTGAAAAAGCAGTTGCACACCAAGATACCCTTATTCAGGGCCAAACTCTGATGTGGCAGTTCTGTGACTGAACAGCTGATTTCTTTTTTGAACCTGGTTTGGAGGCAGATAATGGTGTGCCGGGAAAGGGAATTTTAACCCTTTGTTCCTGGGCGGATTTTCCAACTTAAGTCCCCCCTCAGAACTTGGTACTAGCTACAGAGGGGAAAACGTACTGGCATAACACTTGTTCCCATAGGTTTTTCCTCTATGGCTAATGGACACTTATTGGGGGGCGGGGATTTGGAGAGGAAGCCACAGTGTGGAGGAAGGTTTAGTGTACTCTTCTCCACATTCTAGGCCACAATCTAAATCCTAACCTCCCCTTTCCTTGATAAATAGTAAAAATTCCAGTCATGAATTCACCTTATCATGTCTATTCTGGCTTCTAATTAAACCAAAAGTTTAGAACCCTCACACGGGAAGTCACTGGAAGAATTCATAAATGCATGTTTGTCATTCAAACACAGCATCAAATGAAAAACTAGCATGTGTGAAATAAGCATCTATCAGGGTCGAGCACCAATAGAGTGCCAAGTTGGCAGTGGAGCAGATAGGCAAAGAGAGAGGGCATTCCAAAGGAGGATGGTGATGGTGATAGGGCACAGGGCATGTAAAGGGCAGGCTCAGGGTGGATATTGGTGGCAGCAGAGACGGCGATATCCTGTGCCCCTTAGACCAACCCAGGTTTATGTTATCAAACAAGCTGGCCGGAATCTGCTTAGGGAACCATTGGGAACCATAGTGCAGCAGAGTAGGTAAGTATATCTTTTTTTTAAACTTTCCTTTGCTCCCTGGTTCTGTGCCAGCCCACAGCATGCAGTGGAAGTTGCATCAGCAGTGTTGCATACACTGGGCCAGCCCTGAATAGGATTTGGCCACTGAAACATGCCAAATTCTACAAACATGTCAGAGCAATCAGGTTTCTAGCCTCCTCGTCTCTAATTTGCCAGTTTTGCATATGCAAGGGGATTTAATGAATTGACATTTCCAGAGAAAATAAGGAGGCATACCTCAAAGGGCATAGAGACAGTACAGCAAGTCCCCTTCCTAAATTTTAATTTAGTAATTTTACAGCCAACCATCCAGTTCTCATCCAGACAGACTCAGTTCTCCACTAGAGAAATAATGGAGTAATCCATTTCCCTCTTTGTCCCTCCCTTCCACACATGCCATATGATTCCCTTAGGGCACAATCCTAACCTGGAGTTAGGCCAGCAAAGTTTGGCCGGCACAAGGGGCACCATAAAATATGTTGGGACCACAGATTCAGAGCAGCTGGCACACAGACATGCACCATCCTCCCTGACTCCAAGAGTGGTCCAAATGCACTTTACGGTGGCCCTTGTGCCAGCAAAACTTTGCTGGCCCAACTGTGATCGCCTAACTCCAGGTTATGATTACGCCCTTAATTGAGTCAACAACTAGCAAGAGATGTCTTTTCAATCCAGGGTGGAGGGTAATGCACAAAGCTAACACAATACATAATAATAATACCCGTAATACATCAAGGCAATGATTCAGACATGGGCTTAAAAACAGAAATACCCCCCTTTTTAATACAAAAACCTGCTGTGGCACACCCGGGCATGGAAGATTATTATGATTATATGGATCAGGAGTAGCATGTGCAAGAGCCCAAAGGTGTAGAGTGCAGCCAGAAAGAAGAGTGGCTGCCAAGAGCTGACCTAGAACCTCACTCCTGCCCCACTGCAGAAATAAGCCTTCTTCCTAGAAATATAGACCTCTGGTGGAATTGCCTTCATCAATAGCTTACGGTCCAATCCTATGCAGGGTCTATGGCAGTGGATCTTGCAATCTACTGCCCCAAGTCTGGTTGTAGCACCACAGTTGTGAGCTCTAGAGTCTTTGGTAAAACAGTTGGAGACCCAATGCACAGACCCACAGATCCTGGATGATCACTGGAGCAGGTACAGTAGCTGGGGGTGGGAAGAGAGTGTATAGGGGAGAATCAGGGCAGGGATTGGGCTGGGAAGTGGGTGGTTTCAGGGAGGATCTCAGTGCCAGCAACACACACCAAGATGCCATGCCCCTTTCCGGGCCTGGAACTGCCCCTTGACTCTCCTTGGACCTATGCTGGAAAAAAATCTGGCACAGGTCCAAGGAGATACTCTGCTGGCCAGACGACCTATGGAGAGGCAAGTAAAAGTATTGTTACTTTCTTCTCCTGGGCCCTCTGGTCACCTTCCCCCTTAACCATAGGATGCAGCATGCACTCCGTTGGCATCACTGCATCATGTGTCCTGGTGGGGGATTGGACTGGGCCATTAGTCTTCAGAAATTCAGACTTATTTTCTACATTGAGCCTGCCTGATCCGCTTTCTAACAACACCCTATTACACAGCGTGCCAAAAGGAGCTACAAAGGGCTTATGTGAGTGGAATCAGCGAATCTGTTGAATTATGGAAATGTGATATCAACTCGTTTGGTGTTTCTTAGCCATCTCGAGGCTCAGTCAATTTAAGGAGAAGGAACTGGGAACGGAGACTTAGTGGATTAGTCACAACTGGCCATTAATCTCGGCATCCCCTATTTTAATCCTGCCATGACCAATGTGATTGAAAAATCATTGTGAGCACATGACCACATAAGCACCGAAGCAGGGGTTCAAATATGCCTCAAAAATCAGCTGAAGAGGTCACAGTTTCTTTATTTAGTAATGGCATTTAGCAGGAATCCAGTGATCTCTTTTCCCCTGACTGCTACTGTAAAATACGTGAGTCCCGCTGCAGCAAATCTTTTGTGCCATTCTAAGCACTGTTCCCAACCAAATAACTTTACTATGCTGACTTTACTTGGTGCTTCAATTATACCAAGCTAATTAAGTCTGAACTGACATCTGACAAACATTCTCCTAACAAAAACTGAAACTCAATTTTTTTTTGGTAGCATGCTTTGCATACTGCACAATACAAATTCGAGTTGCGCAAACGCTGGTGCGTAAGAGCTGATCCACACAACCACATTAATCATGTGATTGCTGTAACCACTCTACCATCTCATAGGCTGGCAGTGTGAACGATCACAGATCAATCACTACGCAATACAGCTTTCTCATCCATTGATCACTACATGCAATTTTAGAAAGTACTGATTTTACTACTTAGCAAATGCCACTCACACTGTGTGGATGACAGTGACTACAATCCATCGCAGTCTACTTGATCCAAAAACAAAATCATGGGCAGGACTATGTAGAAAGGGGCTGGCTTCGTTGAAAGTGGTTTCCATTTCGTTCTATGTGACAAAGGAACTGTGCCATCGTTGAACAGAGTGAAGCTGGGGAAACCAACTGCAGCTATTCATTTTCCCCTCTCTGTCATAGCTTACTGGTCATGCTACTGCCCAATATATGAAGTTACTGGCTAAGGGCTCAATCCTGAGGCCCTTATCACCAGCAGTATATGTGTACAGCTGGCTAATCATTTTGCGAACATGCACATTCACAACAAGCACTGCTTGCACTGGGCTGATGCTCCAGCAGTGCCAGCCACCAGTCAGCCCATTCAGGGCAGGGGAAGTTTGGGAGAGGGAGGAACTGGGCAGACGGAAGGGCAGAGCAGGTTCATGAGGGTACAGGGATGGTGGCAGCTTCTGCCACCACGGCATCCAAAAACCCCTCCAGAGCTGGGCAGCCCAACACGTGCCCTCTCGAACATGGGTGCAGAGATGAGGAGACCCACTGTTGCTGGCTGCAGTCTCCCCATGGGAAGGGAACAAATGCTCCCTTCCCCTGAGACCTCCAGAGGTAACTTGGCAAGGCAAGGATCCAGTGATCTCCACTTTGGCGCCACTGGAGCCCTGAGCACTGCTGGGCTCAGGATTGGGTTGCCCAACATGACAATGGCTGTTAAGACTACTTTAAATAGTCATTAGGAAGTGATTCCAAGACCTAGCAAAGTGTAGCTCTCATTTCAAGAAGACGTAGCCTGCAATAGCCAAAGAAGGGAATTTAGCCTCTTATGAGCGTGCTGATCCCTACAAACAGAAGGATATAGAGCAGATTTACTCCTCTGTCCGATAAGCATCTAAACCTCTCGGGTCCACAGTCTCCTCTGTCAAGATACAAATGAGAAAGGCAATGGCCCAATTTAGAGCCTGCCAGGATCAAATGTGGCATCATGAACCAGCTCCCCACTCAAAGAGTAGTAACCTCGTGAAAGACAACCAACAGCACGACAAGGCTATGAGGTGCTGTCGTAGAACAAGTCCATACCATCAGGCTCAGTATTGTCTAAGCCAGGAGTGGGCAGGCTTCAGAGCGGACAGGAGCTGCTTTCTTCTGCCACAGCCTTGAGAGCTACCAGCACAACACAACTGCTTAGGGAGGCAAGACATGTTACCAAACCTGGGGATGGGGAGATGGAGCCAGTTACACAACAGTGGCTTGTACAATACTCCATATTTGTCGGTTGTCCTTACACACTCCCATGCTGCTCAATAGTTCTCTCAGCTCAGTTGTCTGCTGGGCTGAGATCTCAATTTGTGTTTTCCTGGAGCTGGGGAGAATCAAAGAAAAAAAGGACTTTGAAGCCAGGTTGGTTGGGTGGGCAGAAGGTGCAGAGATGAAATTAGATCACCACTGGAACTACCAGCAGCTTGAGAATGACATTCTGCCATTCCACATCTAGGAACTCACCCTGACCTTCTATAAGCCAAGCATGGACTGTATATATCACTCACCTATGGCACCACCTGTGTGGCTGGATGGAGGTGACTGGGCACCTAAAACCATGTTAGGTGCAGTCTGCAGACCTAAATCCCCACTACTGCTGTGGAAATATCCTGATAGAAAACCTTTATCATGCTAAAGTCTATACTCTGAAAGTCTTTGGGATCCTGTACTAATACAGTTGTTCCCAAACTTTTTAGCATCAGGATCCACTTTAAAAAAAAAAAAGGTGTCACTTTCTCAGCAGCTCAAGCCTCTGTGGCTATAATGGTGATTGGGCAGCAGGGATCCCTCTAAATTGCAGGTTGTTTAACCCTGGATGTACATAGCCCTGTCAGTTCCACGAACCAGCAAAAAAGCCACAGACCCATAGTTTGGGAACCACTTAACATAATCTTGTGTTTTCCAGGGGAATCACTCAGGTTTCTAGCTGAGTGTTACAGTAACCACTATAGTCAGTCCTTTTGGAAGAAGAGCAAATCCTGCATTAATTTTTTGAAAACTCAATACTTTTACTGTTCTTCAGGAGACCAGGGAAGGAAGTTTTACAAATACTACTTCTTTTCCTGTTTTAAACGACAAGTGACCAACACACTTATATATGGACAGTCAGGCTGGTAAACATTTTTTTTGTGGGCTAGTAAATTCTATAGTGAAGCTGAAGCTCCAATACTTTGGCCACCTCATGAGAAGAGAGGACTCTTTAGAAAAGACCCTCATGCTGGGAAAGATTGAAGGCAAAAGGAGAAGGGGGCGGCAGAGGATGAGATGGTTAGATAGTGTCACCGAAGTGATGAACATGAAATTGGGCGAACTCCGGAAGCTAGTGGAGGACAGGGAGGCCTGGCGTGCTGTGGTCCATGGGGTCGCGAAGAGTCAGACACGACTTAGCGACTGAACAACAACAACAACAACAACAACAAATTCTATAGACCTATTTCTTGTGAGCTGTCTTACAAAGTATCTTGGGAAAGACCCTCAAAACTGAATGTTTGCATTTAAATACATTTTTTCATTTGTAGAATCAGGCCACTCTGCCACAATGAGGCCAACAACAGCTTCGATGGTTCTGGTAACTATGTTCTGAAAATACTTTTGTCTTCAAGCTCTGATGTTGTAATTTAATTAACTGCACAAAAGCATGACAAAATCTAGAAATACTTACACATGACAGATTTTAATCTCAACTGCTAGTCAGACACCAGCTGAGATAGCCTTTTGCCTTAGGTTGAGCTGACTGATAAAAATAATTCTTATGCAATTTGTGCAGCATAATTAAGCTACCCTTCTGTGACATCTTCCCACCAGCTAAAAATATGGAGATTTTTACAATTAAGGGGCACGTTCACAGATGCAGCACAGACACTGATCTATCTGGGTGGTCACACACCATAGGGATTTCCCTCTCTGACAGATTCCCAGGCATAAAGATGGAAATTAGGATCTCATGAGGTCACAATTCTACACTCACTGAACCTCAGTGATGAGCCAATACTTTAAACCCTCAGATTAAGTCAAAAGAGTTCTTCAAATATCTAGTTCAAAGGGCTGGATGTGGCCCCTGGACACTCTGTTTGGGCCCCCATTATAACTGGGCTCTCTCTGAGCCACCCTTTCAGCAGCACCACTCTCTGGCTCTGTGAGGGAGAGACAGGAGGAGGCCTCAGAAGGCAAAGAACGATGCAGCAAAAGAGGCAGACCAGGGGGGAGAGAGGGAGATGCTGCTGTGAGAGCCCAATTATTACATAGGCCACTCTTTCAATAGCATCATTTCTGCTCAGGTGTCACTTCACAGACCACAACTGCCTAGCTACCAGAATTCACATTCTTAGCCTGGAAATTTCAAACTTTGGCAGTTATCTCTAGCAGTCACAACTACACTCTTGGCTACCAGTGGAAACATTCCCTTCCCTACAAAATTATTGCTAAAGTGTGAAATGAAATTCTGTTCAAAATAGAACAAGATAGAGATCCCACATACTATTTCATACTATTCAGTCTCACTATTTTCAGACTTGTTCTCGGCGGCCATTGCAAATACCCCCATCCCATCCCAAATTGGGTTGGAACTTCTGCTTTGAACACCTCACCTCCTATGAACCTTGCTTGCTATGTGCTAAAATGTTGGCCACTAGCATGAGGCAGAGATCGTCCTGAGTGTCAAAGGAGGGGTGGTTAAATATCCGGTTTCCTGAGCTTTCTAGCGATTGGGCAGCATTGCGCGTAGGGAACCCCAAATTTCAGGCACTGTGCTCTTCTACTACCTGAATGTAGCTATCTTCCTAATTTCTTATTTTTTTCCGAATAAGAACATGAGCCTTCCTAATTTTCCTCACTGATGCTGCCCAAATATATACAGGCCCCAACGCAGTGATTTGTGACACCAACAGTAGCTCCACATACCTGAAGCATTTGCTTTTTGTGCTTTGACTGTATGGGTAAAGGAGAACCTGTACCCCAGCAGATGGACAGGTTTCAGGGTGCAATCCTAACCTGGAGTTAGGCAGGCACAAGTCCCTTGTGCTGGCCCAGAAGTCTTGCAAACACACTATAAAGCACATTTGGACCACTTTCGGAGTCAGGGAGGACGGTGCACATCTGTGTGCCGGCCTCCCAGACTCCTAAAGTGATGCAAAGTGGTGCAGGTTAGGATTGTGCCCTCATCTGCATGTATACACTGAATGCATGAAGTCAGACAAAGGGGTGTGGATGCTATTATTGCCCTTCCCTGTTGCTGAGACTATCTGGAGATCACTACAGCCTCTGGTACAATAACAAGACCCCCTCAAAGCTGCTGAAGATTATCAGTTGGTAGCAGAGGCGGATCTACAGGGAGGGCAAAGCTCTAAGTGTTGCAAGAAGCCTTACCCTGTCATGTAAATCCCTCCTCTCCCTTGCTGCTGTAGCCAGTAAGCAACGCCAAGATGTTGCTTTTCCCTGTGAGGATTGGCTAAAACAGTGCAGGAGAGGAGTGATTTCCACTGCAAGGTAAGGCTTCTTGCAAAACTTAGAGCTTTGCCCTCCTTTAGATCTGCCTCTGGTTGGTAACGAGTTGAAATTTTCTGTGACTGAATGAGAAATGGTGGCATTGCTCTAACTACTCACCCTCAGCCCCAGGATTAGTGTGTGCTACATTCTCACTTGTCTGAGAAAGGCATGTGTATTATTTGTGGACTGGCAGTTTGACAACTATATACTTTAAAATGGTAAATGGAAGTGACATCTGGGTCAGAGAAACCTTTATCAATGAGAGAGTTTTATTGTTGATCTCTCTTTTTTATTGCACACCATATAAATGGCAGATATTAGTCACAATAACCATTCCTAA
>JAJKFI010000076.1:3938973-3998745 GCA_029204185.1 Lerista edwardsae
GGATTTGGGGCCAGAGAAAGGCACAGCATAATCCATACACCTTCCAGACAGTCACAATTATCTGGAGGTCTTAGGGAATGGCAGCAGGATGGGACTGTGTTTTAACATCCACATTTTGACAATTTCACTGGCACTGCCCTCAACGATACCATGTTACAGCATTACTAAAAAGCATGCTCACAGCACTCAAAAATCCACCTGTGTTCCCCAAAAGGTTTTATTGTGGCCTTACTTTTAAGTTAAACATTTGCTGCTTTCTAAGTCTCTTTTGATAATCACTTGCTTCTCTTAAAATGTCTGCTCCAGAAAGCAAACACTGCAATTTTTTTAATTATTAGAAATAGAATGTTGGAAGGGAGCTACAAGGTCATCTAGTCCAACCCATGGCTGTAGAAGGAAATCCCCCTAGAGCATCTCCAGCAGGTGCCTGTCAAACCTCTGCTTGAAGGTTTCCAGTGAGGGAGAATCTACCACCACCCTTGGCAATCTATTCCACTGTCAAACCGCCCTTATTGTCAAGAAATTCTTCCTGAAAACAGTCAAGGGTCCAAAAAAGCAGTCGAGGGTCCAAGAAACTAAACACATTTTTTTATAAAAAATGTTAAAATATATGTTAACAAGCTTACAAGATAATGAAGGGACACGAAACCTTGATGAGATATAATAGTGGCTTCTCTGTATCAAAGCCAATCCTCTCCAATAAAACCAAACCAATCTTTCAGTAACTAAACCCCTGTATTTGAATGAATTACCTGTGTGTGAATCAATGAAGCATGTTAAGTGGCCAGGAATTGGCAAAATGACAAGGCAATTACTGTTCCCCCCCAAATGAAGCATACTTAGAATGCTTTCCAAGTTTAAGTGGTCTGCCACAACTCTTCAGGTATCATTCATTTCCATTGCAGGGTCCTAGGCTTCTGTATTCAAACGGGAGGGAGGGAGGGAGGCTACAATATAAAAACTGGCAACAGCCTATTCAACAGCTGTAATTTCAATGTTTAAACGCAAATGAGTATTTACCAAAGTGCAGCCTATTCACAGCGCAACCTGCAATTAATTCAGTAGCTACAACATTATATGAAAAGATCCTTCAAACCTATTCTTGCAATCTCTCTTGAAACATGTCTCTATTATGGATGCTGGTTGGATGTAAGAAGTCAAGAGACATGGCCAAAGAGCCCAGATGGCTATAGTTGGTTAATAAGCCCAATGCCATTTCAATTGCACACTCTCCTTTGCTGCTATCACAGCGAGAACAGCTCCATGCACAGACTTAATACTGAATCATTTCCTCCAAATACACAAAAATCTGCATGCACAAGTAATTAGTCTCCAACTAACTGATGGACAAAGGGATGAAATATTTCAGGTTGAAATCCTATACCCCCTTTCCTGGGAGTAAGCCCCACTGAACACAATAGGACCTACTGGTGAGTAGACATGCTTAAGCCTGCATTGCTAATTTCGATTTCAGTGTTTCAATGGATATGTGCATGTTTTTAAATTATCTAGTTTGGGTACAAGACACAAACTGGGACAGAGTGTCTATACCTTTAACCATTGTATTGAAGAGGGCATTTTGGCAGGTGTAGCTTTTTAAACCCTTCCAGGTTGAGCTGCACCTGCCAAAATTCTCTCTTCGTACAATGGTTAAAGGCATAGGAACTCTAACCCAGTTTGTATATGTTAACCCTATCTATAGTCCTTGTTAAAGAATGAGCATACAAAATTAACTTCTCCCCCCAATTATCCAAGCTCAAGTGTATATGCAGAATAACAGGATTCTAAAAGAAAAAAAATCCATTGTATCAACCCTGAACAATTCATAGCAAGCTTCATTATATTTTGTAGCACTTCTCTTTGCCCAACCAAATCTTTTGAAAAAGCTCCCAGAAAACATGCTTTTTTTACACATGTTCAGGCATCAACAAACAAAAAAGGACACAGAACCTGCTAGCAACTGCTAGGATTAATAAGGAGAGAGAAAAGGATTATTTAAAAATAAAGAACTGGAGATTAAATGCTTGCAAGCATTTGCCTAGGTCAAAGTACTAGTAAAATTCTTTAGCCTAGCAGTAGGAACAGACTGTGAGCCCAAGCCTGTGTGTGTCTACTCCGAAGTCCCACTGTAGTCAACAGGGCTTCCTGCCACATAAGTGTGGCTGGGATTGCAGCCTGTGACTCATATTATCCTTTACTGAAGAAGAGAGGTGGCTTTCAGAAACCGTTTTCACACCCTATAAAAGATGTAGAATGGATACGTGGTCCCTCTCCGTAATACAAGATCTTATTGTATTACTATTATTATTAAATAATATTGTGATATTATTTTGCTGTTTGAGCCATTGAAAGATAATCACATTCGATATTATCACATTCTCTTTTTTTGCCACTCCTTTTTTTCCTCCTCTTTTTTTGCCACTCCTAACATCTCAAGGTACTCCCCGCCCCCAACTGGGCTATCCACACTTTGAAAAGACAAATCCCCATTTTGGAAAAGGCAAGAGAAACCTTAAGGACAGCAGGTTCCAGTGTAATGTACTGAAGCCCTCCAGAGGGAGCTGATGGGCACAGGTGGTGTCAATCACCAGCAGAGCAAGAGGCAGCAGTGTTGCCAGACACACTGAGAACTGGTGGTGGTGGTGATCCTACAAACAAGTAGGAGAGCCCCTTCCACTCATATCTGCGACTAGATGGGCATTTAGGCTCACACAGTATAGCACTCAGTCTGGATCAATTGTTTTTGGGCAGGGCAGGGCAGCAGCAGGTGATGATGTGGCCAGCCCCAAAGACTGAGTGAGCAAAAGGTGCGCAAAGCAAAGAGTGAGTGGGCTGGTAGCTGGGGGACTTTTTCCCCCTCCTCCTGTACAGCTCTTGTCCTAGCCAGTGGGGTGTTGCTGGGCATGTCCTCCTACCTTCCAGCATCATTACCACCAACTAGAGCAAAAGCCCATCTAGTATGGTAGTGGAGATATTCCCTCTACCTGTCTAGACAGTCACTAGGCTGTTGCCCTCCTACATCACTTCTAGGCACATAGAGTGGGGGAAGATGAATGTTTTTAAGAGAGAGCAGAAAAGACAGGACCCAGCACCTTTTAAAGTGATTATAGGAGATGGGGGAGGGGATATATGACAATGCTGAACCAAAACAATTGGTCCAGACTGAGTGCTGATGAGAAAGTGCTAAGGGATGCGGCAGCTGTAAAGCATGTTCTTGAAGTCAGCGGCTGGTGATCTGCCCTTAGAGGAAGAAAGGGCATGAGAGAAAGCCACTATTGGAACTGTCCCTCTTGTCTTCTCTCTCTCCTTCCCACCAAGCACAGGAGAGTTAACATGAGAATGCAGAGGGTCTGGTCTGAGGATTTCAAACTGATCATCTGACAACACTGCCGAGCTGGTCACGGAGGCAACGGATTAGCACTAGAGAGATCGCCTCAGATGACACCGCTCGGGAGATCAGAGATGCTGGGGCAGGGCGAGAGCAGCATCACTGATCAAATTAAGACAATGCTGAAGAGATGCAAGTTGCAAAGGGTCTCCAGGCACAGAGGGTAGCTGATTCCACCACTGGTGCCTGGATGGCAACTGGACTTGCTGGTGCTGCCAATGTAGGGAGAGAAGCAAAGCCAACACCAAGATGGGCACCCACAAGGGGAGGGACAAATTAAGGTTTCCACTGACCGGAGCACTGGCAGGCCTCCTCTAGGGCTTCCCTCAACTTGATCCAATGGCCCCAGAGCAGCTTCACCTCTCCCCTGCTGGCCTCTGGCTTAGAAAGTGCCAGCTAAAAGCATCTACCTGGAGAGATGAGATGCAGCAACCTGGATCTCAAGGGGGGGTCTATACAAAGTGACCCAAACTCCCCAGCTAGTCCCCTCCCCATGGCTCTCTGGTTGCAAACCTAATTATTCCAGCATGAATGATGTGACAAATTAATGAAGCAGCCAAGGGTTTTGAAGTGGAGGAGTGTGTTTTCCCTGAGAATAAATGGCTGTAATTCTTCATGCCAATCACCAGGTCACGCCTGGTCATTACTGGACCAGATCTCTGGGAGAACTGGAATTGCTTGTCTTCTAGAAAACAAGGAGGAGAAATGGGGGAAGCCACAGAGCACCAGACAGGTTTCCCAGCCAAAGCAGGCTAGGAGCATCTCAATTGGGGTAAATGGGGGGGGGTTTGAAATACACCAGTTTGAAACCATCACTTTGGAGATATCCAACAGAATTGCCCTCCCAGAGCAAGAAGTTGTCACAACTTTCAAAGCCACAAAATATTAAAAGGCAACTGCAACCGAGGTGTGCGTTGATTCCCACCAAAGCATGTACCTGAAAATGCTTGACGGGGGGGGGGGGGGAAGCACCGCATGTCATTATTCCAACCAACACCCGGAGACTATTGCACTGTTAAAGAACAAACAAAAAGAGCCAACCTTCCTGGGGGTAGTTTAACAAATTCACCCCCCCTTTTAAACTAAGGCCGTGCTGTTGATTTTTAATTGCACGTATACTGCTTGTAGTTCTGAAAAAAACGGCTCAAGGGAAGCAAAGGACAGTGGAAGAGTATATCAATTTTGGGTCCTCCCGTTTGTTATGTTTTGCTGCGTACCTGAAATGCAGACGATGAAATTGGCTTGCAGAAGAAAAAGCACCTCCCAAACAATTTCCATCCTCCGATTCTCATGCCAAGTGCATCCCTCGGCGAAAGAAAACAACAAAGATCAATATCGCCGTTTGCACGATCCCAGAAAATCTCCTTTCGGACTTGCAGCCTGTATTCCCCAGATGTGCTGACACATGTCCGAGCTCTCTCGCCGCACCGTTCAAACGAGATCCCTTCTCTTCCTTCACCCTCCAGCAAAGACCAAGGAGCCAACCGCCGGCACCCGCTTTTCCCTCCAAGAGAGCGCGAAAAATCCACCAGATCGCCCAACAAGACATAGACAAAAAAGCCCAACCGATCGGCGCTCCGGGAAGTCTCGATTCCAAGGGAGCCGCACTGCAAGTTGTCCCCAAACTCTGCACGCCTCACCGGGGTATCGCCTCGCCAATCACCATCCCGGCGTTGCCGTCTCTCTCCTGCGCGCTACAAAATGATCACAAAGAGATTAATACACATTGCCGCGGATTTAAGCTTTCGCCGGGCACTTCACCTACATCGAAAGCGAGGGGAGAGAAAGAGGGCGAAATCGCAAGCCAGGTCTCCTTGCCAAAAAAACAGCTCAGGCTCCGGTAATTCCCCACCAAGCAAAGGAGGTTTTCCGCAATGCAACTGCAGGGGTCGTTCTTCCCTCGTCTACAGCTTTTTTTCCCTCTCCCTTCTTTCCTAGCGCTTTTGGGGAACATAGTAGAAGGCAAGCCGGCAAAGAAATAAATAACTGGCGAGCCCTCTCTGCTCCCCCAGCATGGATTTCCAGCCGATCCTTGGCACTTTTAATCACTCTGGACGGGGTAATATAATGAAATCTGCAAAGCACCCCAACATTACCGGGTGTGGGAAGGATGGAGAGGGGGGAATGGCCGATTTCAAAAATATGATACACACGCACGTACTGCCCGCCTCTTGAAAATTGCTTCGAAAATGCTCCAAATTCGCGAGCACCCGTTTGCAAAAGTTAACCTGGCGGGCTATTCATGAGGCCACGAAAAAAAAAATGTATATATATGCAACGCCTTTTTTTTTTAAACCACCATCCCCAAACTGCATGCAAACATTATATTAAATTAATTACTAAGATCCCGGAGGGCCGCGAGGCAGTGAGGAGTTCGTGAAATAGTGGCAAGGCGTTCCATCTATTGCACGAGTGAATCCCCCCTGATCTAGCCCTTATTTAACACACCCGCGTCGTGCAAGTGCAGAATACTCACCCCTCCCCAAAGCGCCTGTTTCTCGGCTGCAGCTCATACGGGATGCTGGTTCCTCGTCCAATTTGCCCGCAGTCCCCAAGTCAAGGTCCAAACGGCCTCAGCTCTGAGTAAGAACCATGCTTGACGGTAATTTTCTCATTAGGATTGTTTTGCCTTTCCTCCGCCCCCCCTCCCGAACAATCTGCTTCGGGCTCCCGGACGCCTAAACCCAGCCTGCAACGCTCGGCAGCTCAGCACACACAGCCCAGCTCGGATGGAGGCGCGGGGCAGAGCGCGCAAGGGCGCGAGCCCGGCGGGGAGGCGGCGCGTGCGGCAAGCGGGCAGCCCCAGGTCTGCAACCCAAGCTGGGATCTTTGCTCTGGGGACCGGGAGGGGTCGGAGAAAACGGAGCGGAGATCGCAAAAAGGGAGGACCCTCTGCTTGCCCACGCAAGGTGGCTTGCTCGTGTCCTTTGTACCGTTCGAAGTCTGCCGGTTTACTTTATTTATTGCAATTTTTATCCCCCCTCCCCGGGAAAAAAAGTTGCACCAGATTGGAGAGTTGGGCGGCAAAAAGCGGGAGCGTTAAGATGAGGCTAAAGGAAGGAGACTAAACTGCGCTTCCCACGTTGCCTTAAGTTCTGCACGATGCAATTAAGGTCGTAGGCTCGTCCAGGCGTCTGTTCTTTTCCCCACCGGAAGTGGAGGAAGTATTGATCCGCGGCTTCGAAAAGTAGGGGCGGATACATGCGAGCGGGTTGCGCACGCGTTTCCCCTTCCAATGCGATCGGATGGCCACCGGGATGCCCGGCTTCGGGGCAGGTTAGCACAGGTACACACGCAGAGCGGACTCCTAGGTAGGTAGGTTTACTTGGAAGTATGTCTCAACGCGTTGGAGGTTTCCTTCCAGGAAACGGGGGGGGGGAACCGCTAGCTTGTGTCAAAAAGCCCTCCTTGCCACCAGGGATGGGTGTGCTGAGCAGAGAGGGGAGATTGCCGATGTTGCAAGCAAGACGTCTTGCATCCTTGCAGACGAAACTCCTGGATCTTTTGTTACAGTCTTAACTGAAAGGGGAGGGTGGAGATAGGCTTCCCCTAGAGATGGAGGTCTCTTATAGTATAGTGGGTCTGCAGCTCCAACCCTACTGTCTAAGATGTTTACCTGTTTAACCCATAGCCAGTGGGTCCCAAAAACCAGGCGGCACTTTTGGAGGCTCCCCCCTGATCCCCCACCCTCTTTCCTGTTTTCAGAGCGGTTACTACTCCCTGCTGGCTTGTTCCGCATACTCCTCCTAGGCTAGCCTAGTGAACCACTCACCTGCAGTTTAAGACCAATGCCACAGCCTGGTCCTAGGTGGCCAAGGGGATGGATTGTACCCAGTCTGTGTTAACCAGAGATGTCAGTATCAGTTTTGGGACTTTCTGCATGCAAAATACATACGCTCCCAGTGAATGATGGCTCTTCCCCATCCACATTTCTCCCAGTGAAGTTTCCAAAATTATTTCCATTCATGTCCAGTTGTCAATGAGCAGGGATGGGAAGTGCTATTCCAGAGGTCTCCTAGTCAAAAATAGTTTCACAGCTATTGATGGGCACTGGGTCCTGAAAGTGTGGTCTGCCTAAGCAGGTTTTGTGTGATAGTTTAAATAGCAGAATGTTTGTGTCTTTTTCACATTTTTATACCTTTCTTCCTCCAAGGGGCTCAGGTGGAGCTCCAAGAACTCCAAGGAGCTCAGGAACCAAGGAAAGTTCCTGCTTTCCTTTTATTTTGTTTTCACAATGACCCTGTGAGGTAGGTGAGGCTGAGAGAGTGACTAGCCCAAGGTCACCCAAGAAGCTTCATGGATTGGCAGGATTTGAACCTGGGGCTTCCAGTTCTAACGATGGAACCTGAATTCTTCACACAAACCACATAGAAAGCACCATTACAGTCCAGATCATACTTTTATCCATAGTCTGTACCATAAAAGTTACAGATCCAAGTCATTCCTGGCAATTGCCATGGAGGAAAAATGTGAATCCAAGACACAGATCCTCATGAATCCTCACCATTTTTCTTTGGGTTTCCCTCAAGTTCACTGTCACAACACAATTGCACCCTTCATTAAATGTTTGAAGCTGCTCTCAGTGTCTCGTGTCCTCGGTAGGTAAGTGTTAAGTGTCCAACTTACCTGCCGTCTTGGGGAGGGGCTTGGGAGCAGCGGGCAGGTGACCCGTGGCTTGTGGCCCCACTGCGAAAGCAATGGTGGGTCCGTCCCTTGCCTCGGGGCCCACTGCAGGCGCAGGCACTCCTTGCCCAACCGGCCAGACTGCCAGGGCTGGGCCCGGCCAGGCGGCCGTCACGTCCAATAATGCAATGGCATCAGGGGAAGAGCCGTGGCCCTCTGCCAGTTGCGGGCACACCTGCTGATCCATGGCCAATTCGGAAGACAGCAAAAAATTCCTACCCAGCCCTCATAACGAGCGACCAGCTAATCACTGACTATACATACCCATCATGGCTTGTAACCTGTGATGGAGTTTTCTTCCATAAATCTATCCATTCCTATTTTAAAAGCATCGGGGCCAGATGCCATCACCACATCCTGCAGCAAGGAGTTCCACAGACTAATTATATGCTGGGTAAAGGAATATAAAAGGTAAACTCCGGCCAACCTAGCCGTGTGAAAGCACATAAAAATGCAAGTAGATAAATAGGTACCACTTCAATGGGAAGGTAACGGTGTTCTGTGCAGTACAGCGTATAGTCATGCCAGCCACATGACCACGGAAGCTTGTCCTCGGACAAGTGCTGGCTCTACAAGCTTAGAAACGGAGGTGAGCACTGCCCCCTACAGTTGGTCACGACTAGACCATTTGGTCATGGGGAAACCTTTACCTTTAAAGGAATATATTATTTGTTCTAACTCTGCCGACATTCAATTTTAGTGGAAGTCCCCTGGTTCTGGTGTTGTGTGAGACAAAAAAGAGCTTTTCCCTATCCACTCTATCCATCCCCTGCATAATTTCATACATATGTCTCTTCTCAAGCACCTTTTTTCTAGACTGAAGAGCCCCAAATGCTGTAACCTCCCATCCTGGGAGATGCCCCAACCCAGTAATCAAGATGTTTACAGATTATTAACATCTGGTGTTAAAAAGGAAACAAATTAAATTTTCTGTGGCTCAAGGTTTGATCGGAAGGAGTTCCAGTGTCTGAGAAATAGAGAATCCGACTGTGTTTGAAAATACCCAGGATTTTATAATCTGGCACCATTCTGATTTTTGCCCCAGGCCAGGTGAAATTCTCTTTCAGTCACACAAGGTAGGGAAATACTGCCACCTTCTGTCTGTTTTACTAGCCAAGGGCTGGATAGATGGAGAGGATGATCTGCTTGTAATATATGGTCATTTAAACACTCCTCAAGTTGGGTGAAGAGACCATTGAGATCGATGTACAAAGACTACTACTACATCCAGGAAAGAGGGTTAAGTAGCCAATACTGCTCAGGTTGTGACAGAAAAAGGAAGTCTCTCTTTGGTCAACATCAAACTCAGAGATGATTATGGAATTGAAAGATACAATGAATAACTGTGGCGAAAGAAGCTCCCTCACTTTCTCCACACCGGCCCTGCTGGATCAGACTGACAGAGAGAATCCAAGATGAAGAATGCACTCTATGGTCATACTGTTTTTTGACGTACGTTTCAGTTTTCCATTCAGAGTCAAGTCCTATTGAAATTATGCATGACTTCAAAAGTGATCAAGATTTAATTGTAAGGACATATATATCAATCAAAAAGGACATAGTGGACCTGGAAAAGGTGCAGAAGAGAGCGACGAAAATGATTACTGGGCTGGGGCACCTCCTTTATTTGGAAAGACTACAGCATTTGGGACTCCTCAGACTAGAAAAAAGGTGCCTGAGGGGGGACATGATTGAGATGTACAAAATTATGTATGGGATGGATGGAGTCGATAGAGGGATGTTCTTTTCCCTCTCTCATAATACCAGAACCAGGGGGCATCCACTGAAATTGAGTGTTGGGAGAGTTAAAGGGAAATACTTATTTACCCAGTGGGTAATTAATCGGTGGAACTCCTTGCCATAGGAGGTGATGATGGTATCTGGCCTAGGTACCTTTGAAAGGAGATTTGACATATTTCTGGAGGAAAAGTCTATTGTGGCCTATAAACCATGGTGGGTGGTACAACCCAGAGGTGTTTCTACAGGGAAGGCAAAGCTCTAAGTTTTGCAAGAAGCCTTACCTTGCAGTGGAAATCACTCCTCTCCTGCACCGTTTTAACCAATACAGGGAAAAGCAACATCTTGGCGTTGCTTACTGGCTACAGCAGCAAGGGAGAGGAGGGATTTACATGACAGGGTAAGGCTCCTTGCAAAACTTGGAGCTTTGCCCTCCCTGTAGAAACGCCACTGGTGCAACCTCCTTAAATTAGTAGTAAGCTACTTCAGAATGCCAGGTGCAAGGGGAGTGGCAACAGGATGCAGGCATCTTGTTATCTTGTGTGCTCTCTGAAGCATCTGGTGGGCCACTGTGAGACACAGGAACCTGGACTAGATGGACCTTTGGCCTGATCTAGCAGGTTTCTTCTTATGTTCTTAATGCTAAGGAACCTTGGGAACTGTAGATATGGGAAGGGGGCATGGGATTGCAAAATTCTTAGCAATTTATCCATACTATACTTCCTAGACCACTGGTTCTCAAACATTTTAGCACTAGGACCCACTTTTTAGAATAATAATCTGTCTAGAACCCACTGGAAATTATGCCATGGCTGGAAGTGCCATCATTGTGATACCAGAGCCTGCCCACTTCCTGAAAATGCAGCAATAAGTTGGGTTAAGTTGCTATTATCCAATAGCAAAGTGAATCAGAAATGGGGAAAAAGGCCTATTTATAACCTTGACACAAGCAAAATAACCACACATCCCTCCCCCTTTCCAGCATTCTATCTCCTCATATTTTTCAATATGGTTGCTCTATGTGCTTCACAACCCACTTGGAATTGGCTCACAATCCACTGGTGGGTCCTGACCCACAGTTTGGAACCACTGCCCTGCAGTGCTTTGTGGGAAATCATGAATGTTACACTGGTATAAAACTGATAGATGTTTGTAGGGTAGAGAGACCCTGTTCTATTCCCTGCTTGTTTAATAGCATCATTTCAGTAATGCCCACAAGGGGTTAGCAACAGAGAAGACAAGATTAAAAGTATAAATACAACACATGATAGATAAACCAACAATTGCAAATTCAGAGCATCATTATACAGTTTCCATGATTAGTTTGTCTCATGATAAGAATTACAAGACTAGGAAAGTATGGGGTGCTGTCACTTTTCTTTGAGTCTCCTACAACACCTTAGGGCAGCGACTGTCAACCTTTTTCATCTCATGGCACACTGAGAAGGCACAAACGTTGTCAAAGCACACCATCAGTTCTTTGCCAGTTGACAAGGCACACAGCACTGCCAATAGGGGGCCTTACATCCCCCAATGGCCCTTTGAATAAATGACCCTCTCCCACAGTAGACCTGTGGATCATTCACGGAACACTAATATGCCGTGGCACACTGGATAAAAATTACTGCCTTAGAAATTGAGCCAATTCGTACAACCTTGTTTCGCAGTATAATTTCTATCCCGTTACCTTTTTGGAGGGAGGGACATTCTGTATTTATGAAGCATGGTGAATTGATTGCTTGAGCATTCCAGTGCAATATATGTGACTCCGTATTCAAGAGCATAAATGGCCAGTGTTGGGCAGTATTAATTTGTAGTATGCTAAGGCAAGTGGTGGCGCAGCGAGTTAATCCGCTGTTGATGGGCTTTCAACCGCAAGGTTGGGAGTTCAAGACTGTGTGATGGAGTGAGCTCCCGTTGCTTGTCCCAGCTCCTGCCAACCTAGCAGTTCAAAAGCACCTAAAAAATGCAAGTAGATAAATAGGGACCACTTTGGTGGGAAGGTAACGGCGTTCCGTGCACTACAGCGTAGAGTCATGCCGGCCACATGACCACGGAAGCTTGTCCTCGGACAAAATGCCGGCTCTACAGGCTTTGAAACGGAGATGAACACCGCCCCCTACAGTTGGTCACGACTAGACCATTCAGTCGTGGGGAAACCTTTACCTTTTTAAGGCAAGAACAGGAGAGTCTGCAGGCTTCACTATGGGGAAGAATCCATCTTGCATTGTTCTCTTGTGCTGCTACCTGTTCTTCAATTTAGATCAGCAGAGCGGCACTACCATGTGGTCTGGTTTTCACTTGTGACAGAATGCCAACGAAGTTGACCGACACTGTCACATGTTACTGCGAATAACCTTTGTGCTACATTTGCAGTGGGGTTGTGCATTGGCACCTGGGCCCATAGTGGAGAACCCAGCTGATCATTTCAGCACATCAGTGTTCCATCAGGGGACGGACACAGACACCCAAAGTCATCTTGGATGAAAAACGCCCAGAGGCTAGTCAAAGTGACATGCATTTTAAGCAGTGGTGTCATCTAAATGATTTAAGAACAGGAACTCACTTTTGATTGGCACGTGTCAGGACCCGCCCACCGGAAGTGATGTCATAAGCCGGAGGCTGGCGGAGCCCAGGTCTACCCGCGGCTGGTTCCTAGCCAGCGACGACGTCAGCGATGAGTGGGCGGAGCCAGCCAGTTCTGTACAGCGCCTGGCGCCTACAGAACAGAAAGCGAAGAATTCCCCCTCCCCAATTGCAGCTCCCATAGTGATGGGGACAGTCTCCCAAAGAAACCTCACACCCAGAGTGCCAGTGAAACGCTCTGGACTGGAGAGACAGCGGCGAAAGCCTTTCCTTGGTCTTCGCCGAGGTGGAGTTATTCAGAATTGCCAGGGAAGTTGACAAGTCACCCCCCTAGGAATCCGGAGTCTCTCCCTTTAACCCTCTGAGTGCCAGCCAACCAAGAAGAAAAGCTCTTTGCAGGGGAATCGGGAGGGGGAGGAGGGAGAGTGAAGTGGGCGAAGTCAGCCCTAATTTTAACTAGTGGAACTGAGTTCCCCCGCGTTCCCCCTGCATGACATCACTGATTTTAAGCCATCACCTCGGTAAATGCACATCAAGCAAGTGCTGACTGCTTTCTGGAAGCAGTTTGCCACAAGCTGTTTTCTTCGTTGAGGCATGCGTGCCCTGCTCTCACAGCAGACAAGGCACTCCCTTGCTCCATCCCAGCCAGGTTAGTATCAGCCATAAGAAATAAGTTCCTTGATCCCTGATGTTGTGTTTCACAGTTACCTCGCCAGCCTGCTGTCTAGGAAGAAGGAGCTTCTTTTGAGCTGATTTGGATGATCAGCTCTCTGGGTCCACACAATAAAGCAGTGATGGCGAACCTGTGACTCGCTTGTCAAAGGTGACACGCCACAACATTTTGGGTGACACACCAGCATTCGCTAATACCCGAGGACTTCTTTGTAATGATTTGATTTTTTGTAATGATTTCTAAATGATTGGGACGTGGTGGCGCAGCAAGTTAATCCGCTGTTGCTGGGCTTTCCGACCGCAAGGTTGGGAGTTCAAGTCTGCGCAATGGAGTGAGCTTCCGTTGCTTGTCCCAGCTCCTGCCAACCTAGCAGTCCGAAAGCACCTAAATGGAAGTAGATAAATAGGGACCACTTCGGTCGGAAGGGAACGGTGTTCCGTGCGCTACGGCATAGAGTCATGCCGGCCACATGACCACGGAAGCTTGTCCTCGGGCAAAACGCCGGCTCTACAGGCTTTGAAACAGAGATGAGCACTGCCCCCTACAGTCGGTCACGACTAGACCATTCGGTCGTGGGGAAACCTTTACCTAAATGATTTGATTTTTTAAATATAATGAATAGCCCCACACACGATTGGATTGGATTTTTTAAAAAAATGAATAAATATGTAAATAATTGTTTTCCTTTTGTTGGAGGTGGGGAGGGACACACCAACAGAGTCAAGTTAGGCATTTTTGCCATAGCAAGCCCAAGAGGTTTACCATCTCTGCAATAAAGGATGTTAGTAGTCAGGGTCGGCCCATCCGTGAAGCCAGCTGGAGCAGATGCTTCAAGCAGCAGGGTGGGGGCGCCTTTTTCTGACTTCCTCCATTGCTCCTCCTCTTCCTCCTCCTTCCACTCTCTGATTGGAAAAGGATGTGGGGGAGGAGGAGAAATGTGGGAGAGTTCTGAGCTAGAAATTTGGCGAGGAAGAGGACCAGAGACTTGTACATCATTGGACAAGGAAATGCAGCATAAGGCATGTCACCTCAGGCATTAGGAGGCCTGGCCCCAGGTTGCACCTGACATGCACACAACCTGGGTCCTCAACCTTCTTCTAGAAGAATTTGTTTGAAGAGTGTTCAGGGCACTCTCATTGCATTAGGAGGGGAGGGTTCATCCATATTGCACCTCTCCCTGCACTGATAAACCTACATTTGTGCAGAGAGGAGCATCTTGGACAAATCTCCCTGTCGGTGTGATAATGGAAAAAATATCCTGAACTCTCCCCTAGGATAATGTGCAGTGTATCATGAGTATGGGAGTATGGATCACTCTATGTCAAGTGATCAGGGTGCCATCAGAACCACAGCCTTTGGATTCCAAGCATAGAAGAGTAATGTTCCTTCCCCTTCTTCTTCCCCATCCAATTTGCAGAGAAGAGTGATCCCAGATGACTTGATAGTGGAAACACATTTCCCCCTTAACTTTGTCTTGAATCTCAGAGGTCCAACTAAAAAGAACATCCTAAAAAAACCATGACTCACACAAGTAATTTCCTACAATTTAGTCCTAAAGTAGATATATTATGATGGAGCTAGGAAAAGATAGTTTCACTTCTTTGAAAATTACAGGAGATTGCACTGGAAAGTATACATTAGACCTTATCAGAATTTAAGAATTAAATTCACGCTGACTTAGGCCAGCAGAATCCCATTGACTTCAACAAGGATTCAAGATTGTCCTTGAGCTAACCTGAGTCCAGTCCTCTGTTGGTATATAATAAGCAATTCTGTTCTGGTAGCCTCAGGTTAATTTTACCTTTGCATCAGCTTCTTCTTTTATAGTCATGCTAGGACTAGAGGGCATCTGATGCAATTAAGAGTGCAATCCTAGCCTGGAGTTAGATCAGCAAAGTATGGCTGGCACAAGGGACATTATCAAGTATGTTTGGACCATTCATGAAGTCAGAAAGGCCAACCATCCTCCCTGACTCTGAGAATGGTCCAGACGTGCTTTATGATGGCCTTGGTGCCAGCCAAACTTTGCTGGCCCAACTGTGCCTGTCTAGGATTGTGCCCTAACTTTCTTCAATCTTTAACTCAAAATGAAGTAACTTTTCCACAAAATGAACCACACATAACTGGTCTTTAAAACTTGCTGTCTCCGGATATGGTAATTACATAACCCAATTCATCCATTGCACATGTGTGCGCATACATACACAACAGTCAGTGGCAAACCAAGATGCTTGGGATGTTGTATGCACTCTGTTTTCTCCCAAATTTTAAAAACACACACACAACTGGAAGTTTGTGAGAGCGCAATCCTGACCTGGAGTTTGGCTGGCACAAGGGACACTGTACAGTAAAGTATGTTTGGACCACTCTCAGGGCACAAGCCTATGCAGGTCTACTCAGACGTAAGCCCTATTATGTCCAATTGGGCTTACTCCCAAGAAAATGCGGATAGGATTGCAGCTTCAGTGTCAGAGAGGCCAACACACAGATGTGCGTCATCCTCCCTGACTCTGAGAGTGGTCCAAATGCACTTGACGGTGTCCATTGTGCCAGCCAAACTTTGTTGGCCTAACTGTGCCGGCCTAACTCTAGGTTAGGATTGCACCCTGAGTTAAATTACAGAGGTTGGACCAATTCATTTGCTGCTCCCAATTGTTTGCTGCACAAAATTATTTCAGAACATAGAACCATCCCTTGACTGAAGGCTGGAAATGTAAAAATAGTATAACATTAAAATGGGGCCAAAAAAAACCCATTAGTACTCTTCAGCTTAAAATGACATCTAAGTCCATCAGTGTCCATATTAGTAGGTTCTAAACAAGGTAGCAGACTTGAGCTGAATTGAGTTCCCATCAGCAATGGTATTAAGCCATTTTGCACTTTGTGACATTGTGTTTGCAAGTCTTGAGTACTGTTGTCTGAAGATAAGAAACACTCCATAAGTACAAATAGCTACAAACGTTGCTGTTTCATCTCTTGTGCTGTAATTTTACATCATGTCACAGCCATAAATTATAACATTTTCTGCTAATATGCTTGATGTTTGCATAAATAGTCTAATATATCCACAAAGGGGATTGATTAATTCAGACTTGTCTCTCACTTGGCTCCCAGCCTGCATCTTTGTGCAATGAACCACCTGGACACCGCTTTGCATAGGTACTGTTGAGGCTCTCCTTGGGCTTGTCCCAGTCCTTCCCTGGCAAAAATAAAATGAAAAAGCTTACTTCCAGACAGTGAATGCCCCTACAAGGGGTCAACCCCCCACAATGGAGAGAGCTGTGTGTTTGTTGCATATAGCTATCCTTCTGCACTTAATGCACTGTGGCCCAAAAGTTATTCCTTGGATGTGTGTGTGTCTGTGTGTGGGGGGTGGGTGGGTGGGGGTGCAATGAGGGGCCTTGAACCCTGGGTGCAGGTGTTCCTCACAGTGCTTTGCTTTTGTTCCTCCTTTTTTGGTGCCACTATAGCTCCTAGAATATGGATATTTCAAGCAGTTTGTCTCATTGCATTCTGCATTAAATTCCACATCAAATGATATATAGCATGATGGTACTCTTCGAAAATACCAAGCTTTTCATCGTTTTGGCCAGTGCTGATGTTACCACCATCCCTGAGTGTGTCACCGGGTGCTGTCCGTGCCCCCCAACCAAGCCTGACCAATCAATGCGATCAGGACGGAGTTTTGCAGCTGCTTAGAAATGGAAAGGTCGCCTTATCTCATCTCTAAATTTTCCATCCTGCAGACTAGGTGATTTATAAGCTTGCTGGGACATGTTACTGCATACTCTCGTTAACATCTAATAAAACTTTAAAGGTTTGTCACATGAAGCATATCAAGGTTTTTCATTCTGAATTTCCGTAAGGCAAGAAAAAAATATTGTTGGTTGGACAATACATTACAAAATAGCACAGAAGAGTTAAAATATACTTTGCTGGGTTCTCCTGCCATTAGAAATTAGGTGAATGGTGACCAGGGAGAGGGTCTATTCTAGAGTGGCTTCCAGACTCTGAAATGTTTTCCCCAGAGAGGCCCACCTGGCCTCTTAACCTGATAATATTTAGGTACCAGCCTATCATGACTTGTATGTTGGCCTCAGCCTTTTTTTGTGCATACACTGCTGCTTTTTGTATTAATAAAGACATTCATGTGTCCAGACAAGTTCAGAAGTGGCAGCTTACAAATCTAGATGTCCTTCGTATTTATTATGAACTGTTTATTGAGCTTTCTTTCTCCTAATATTCCATCTTTGTGTCAAAGGCACGAGGATCACTTTGACTTTTCCTCCTATGATACCTTTCTATCACAGCCCACGCATAATAGAAAAAGAAATCATTGGGCTTCAGTGCATTCACATCCTTGATTGGACTGAGCCTGAAGGTACAACAGGGATAGCCAATGTCTGCATTTCCAGGGACCACTCTAATTTCCAGACAGGAGTTTAGGGCCTGGAATGCATTCTGCTGCATAATCTGACCCATTCCTGGGTTATTATACCATATATAATAAATTCATCACCAGCCAGTAGTCAAGACTTCACCATTATGGAACTCATATGCCGGATCACAGCTCAGACTTTAAAGTATAAAGAGAGACATCAAAACCTTCTTTCTTCAGACACACAATTGGTGAAACAATGCTCTTTGCCTCAGGCAAGGGGCTGTGGGAAACAATTTAGGACATCCTGTTAAGCATTTAATAGGCCCAATGGGGGGCCAGGTGTTACATCTAGCCCACAAGCCCGCACTTGACCACTGTTGGGGAACTAATTGCTTTGTAATTGTTCTCTCATTTGTCTCAAGAGAAATTCTATAAGTCTTGTCCAAGGCCACCCAATGAGCTTGATGGCAAGGATGGGTTTGAATGTGGCTCTCCATAGTCAGTATCCTTCAGCCGGTGCCAGACTACTCCTGGGGAGATCTGGACTTAAGTCCCTAGTCAGCTGTGGAGCTCATTGGGGGGGCTTTGGAGCAGTCCTCTCTCTTTGTCAAACCCAGTGATCTTCAACCATGCCACGACCCATCATCAGTCCTGCCACCTTCCCAGGACCCATTCTACGCACCTCACCTATTTTGCCACCCATTCCTCACCCCCCCATACTCTTCCAGGCTCTGCTTATTGTAACCAAATATTCCTATGATAGCAGAAAAAAGTTACCGTGAAGCCTGGCACTTGTGAATGATATTTTATCACAATTGCTCGGACATCATCTCCTGGTACTTGAAGAGGTCCATCAGATGCCTCCTCCTTTACCTGGTGGTGCTCTATTCCAGTGATCTTCAATTTTTTTCATTCCTATAAGTTGATGTGACCTCAACTGTGGTTTTGCAGCCCCACTTGAGGCGCAATCCTAAACTGAGTTAGGCCGGCATAAACTAAGCCAGCAAAATTTGGCCAGCACAAGGGACACAGTAAAGTACGTTTGGACCACTGTCGGAGTCAGAGAGGACAGCACACAGATGTGCACCATCCTCCCTGAATCCGAGAGTAGTCCAAACACGCTTTATGGTGGCCCTTGTGCTGGCCAAACTTTGCTGGCTTAGTTTATACCAGCCTAACTCTAGTTTAGGATTGCACTCTGGGATCATTGCTGCAAGGTTGAAGAGCACTGGTCTAACATATGTCACAGGATGGTTGTGAAAATAAAGTGTTTCTGTGTGGGAGGGGGAAATTATGACCATGTACATGACTTTGAGTTCCTTGGAAGAAGAGCAGGATAAAAATGTAATAATATAGAGTGGGATTGCACTGATGTTCAGGTATGCCAACAATATACTGTATTAGCTGTTCAGAATACTGTTATGAGATTCCTTTAGACCAGTGGTTCTCAAATATTCCTACTGTGAGACCCACCTTCACCTTTTTTCTCACTGGAAAGTATGTTTTTGTCTGCAAGAACATGACATGACTAGGCCTAGACTGGGCTGAACACAGCCTCACATGTAAAGAAAAGTGAAAGCTTTGTGATGCTTTGTGATGTTTTGGCGGGGTGGCAAATGGCGTTACATAACCCACCAAAAATTGGATCACAACCCACAATTTGAGAAATGCTGAATATTTGACTATTTCCCTGGTGTATTGGAAAAGGCTGGAGATACCCCGAGGAGATAGGGAATGGTATCAGCAGTGGCCCCTTGTCCAAATAAGCCAGGGATTACAAGGTTAACCCCCCAGGTCTTTGCCTGCAGCAGGAGCACAGCTGCAGGCTGATGAGGCTCCTGGCTATGAAGGGAGGTTAGCACAGGTGCAGAAGGGTGTGGCTGATCAGTTAAAGCCTGCCCAACAACAGACTCCGATTGGCCTGCCTCACTATAAAGTTGGAGGCAGGAGCTGTAGTAAGCTAGCACCAGGTAGGTGCTGGGGGAGAAGCACCAGGTAGGTGTAGTACTGAGTAGGTGCTGGATGGATCATTGAAGGGTGATTAGCACCAGGCATGTGAAGGAAGGAAGCTGGCTGGCAGGCTGATGGAGTGCTGGCTGGACTGACTGCCTGGCAGACTGTTGGACAGACTGATGGGTTGTTGGACTGGATAAGGGAAGGTAAGCTTATTGTGGGGAATAACTGTGGGGAACAGTTGTATGGCTGCCACACCCCTGGAACAACCAAGTGGAGGAGGCAGTTGTGGCTTAGGCAAGCTGACTGCCTATTGTTTGGTGGTGGGGTTTTGTGGTGCCGAGTTAGGGTATCTGGAGCTAAGCCAGCGATGAGGGCAGTCTGGAGGAGGCTGGCCAGCCAGTGATTCCAAGCAAAGCTGCTGGACGAGAGGAGGCCCAGTGGGTGACTGAACCCCCTCCCTCTTGCCTGTCTCTGAGGCTGCTCTGGAGGGGAAACTAGTTAGCCTAGTGTGGGCATTGGGGCCCTTGGGGAGGCCCAGCAGGGAATTTGATAGAACACCTGGTGCATTTCCAGAGCAGTGTTACAGTAGAACAGGGACTCGGCCGCAAACATGTTAACAGCTCTTCAGATTCTGTTAGCAAAATGTTGAGCTAATTTTCTGCTGCCGGAACTCTGCAGGTACATGACTAAAGAACACTACAGTAATTAACAAGTTAACCTTTTCCAAACACCAGTGGAAAGGGGAAGAACACACACAAAGCGAGAAATTCCTGGCACACTGGCAACCATTCAGTACTGGTATAGGATAGGAAGATTTGGGACACAATCCTAACCTGCAGAGGAACAAGCAGGCCAACTGGCAGAGATGGGGGGACAAAGAGTTGGGATTCAAGTTTCACATTTTGAGCTGACTCTCATGAGACTTGAGTCTTGCATGTCACTGATTCTGCCTTGCAACTCAAGCCACTGACTCAATTGCATTGATTTCCCTGCACTCCAGCAGCTGAATTTTGCACCTGGGCTCCACACGTCTTTTATTTATTTAGGGGATTTCTGGGGTTTCCTGCCTGATGCAAACCTTCCCGTTTTCATTTTTATATATATATTTTTTCTTTTTGCTGACCCTCTTTGGGGATTTGAACTGGCAACCTAAAGATTTCTAACTCATGCTGTGAAGCTAGATTAGCCCCTTGCCTGATTGAGCTATTAGTCTTCATGATTACTTGACCAAAGAGAGGGGATATCACTGCTAAATGGCAGAAGCAAGGTGTAGCAACAGATGTTTTGTAGAGAAGCAGGAAAGTAAGATAAACACACACACAGCTTGATGTCACCACATAATTGATTGTTTTCTCTATTTAGCAAAGCAACCCCCCCCCCTACTTTGGAATATAAGGCAATGTCACAGATAGGGCAGGTTTTCAGGCAAAAATAATTGAATGTTCCGTGACCCTCAGGTAAGATGGGGGGGCCTTTAAAACTTGAGGAATGGTGCTTGTGAGGAAGAGCTTGCCCTGGAGACCGATTGCCCTGATTGAAAAGGGGTAAATAATCTAAACTCTGCTACAGTTTTTGCAGAGATCTACAAGGTGCTTGTGCAGTGCCTTGTGTCAGCCCCCCTTCTGTGTAATGGAGTAGCCCAAAGGAGGGAGGAGAGAAGAAGTGGGTGGGTGGGGGGAATGCAGTTGTTTCTGTTTGTACTGTTTGTGGTGGCAGGCTTTAAGACCCAACAGCAGCTTTTGCAATGTTTGCTCTACATTTCTCCTCCTTTCTTGGTGCTCCTCTGGGCTTCTCCATGCACTGGCCCAGCCTGCTCCTGAGTAGCCATGAACATGCATTACAGCACTTAGGAGCTAGCACAAAGGACTTGTGCCAGCTCCGGGGCGGGGTTAGGATTGCACTGTTGATCTTTGATTTATTGTGGCATGGCCTAATATTACTATACTACTCAGGTTGTTTGATATTCGTATGTTGTTGTTTTTTTAAGAGAAACAAATGTTGCCCCTCAGTTGTATCTGGTGAATGTATTGCTTCTTTAGAGGAAACGGATTGTCCCCTGCCTTGCCTTTCTTACAATTTTCCCCGCCTCCAAAGTGAGGTTATAAAATACAGGCAATGATTTTCCAGACTGATGCAAGGGTAAGTCCCTTGATGTTTGCAAAATGCTCTGCCACAAAACAAAACAAGACACCCTGCTCAAGTGCTGGAAATTGCTGCTGTAAAATATTTTCAGTGCCCCTCAGTGCAATTGGCTGAACTTGTGGCACATGCGGAAACTTGGGTGTGAAAAAAAGGAAAGCCAGGAGAAAGCCCTTCGACTGGAGGCAGGGCTCTATTATTACTTCCTGAAATCTTTTCTGCACGTCATTTAGTGGGCCTCGTTTTCAAATGCCTGGAAGGGCTCGTAAAACCTTGCTCTTCTTTCATTATTGTACCACTTAGAAAGGGGAAGGTAGGAGCAGCCGGAACCTTGGAACATTGTTAACAGCACTTGGGACCAAAGGGGCTTGTAAGATGGAAGCTTTGATAACCGAAACATAAAGATGTCACTGTCAACTTTCTCCAAATATACACGTTTGTTATAAATGTCACATAAACCTGCAGCTCTGTGATGGATCACAGCTGTCTGCATTTCCCAAGTATTCATCTCAATAGGAGATTTTAACTCCTTCGTGACTGGTGCACAGGGAAAAAAAGAACTGTTCTGATGGTGACTCCTAAATCATTGCAGTTGTTCTAATGTTCCAGTCTGATAGATGTTGCACCAGTGTCCTTTGGGTCCAGACCAAGGTAGGGATGGCGCTGTTGCTCAGAGGGATGCAGAAGGTCCCAGGATCATTCCCTGGCTGGGAAATGCCTCTGAACATGATCCCCTGGAGAGCCATCGCCAATCAGCATAAGAACATAAGAAGAGCCCTGCTGGATCAGGCCAAAGGCCCATCTAGTCCAGCTTCCTGTATCTCACATTGGCCCACCAGGTGCCCCAGGGAGGCACGAGACACAAGACGCTTGCATCTTGTTGCCACTCCCTTGCACCCACTAAATATAACATCTTGTTATATTTAGTGGGGAGAAGAACTGAATGTACCCCCCTCCCAATTCAGTATATCCTAAATGTACTGAATTGTACATTCTACTTGCTGGACTGGAAAAGGAGGGAGGGTAGATTATTTCCCCTTGTGAAAGGCGGTCTTCTACTATGGAAGGGCTATTTCATATCTCGCATTAGAAGACAGTTGGACAAAGTAAGGTCCCACAAGAGCTTCCAGTCAGGCCTGCCACTGCTTCCCTGTCCTTGGCTATCAATGTCACTCAAAAATCTTTCTCCAGTGCATACCAGAGTACAGTGCCGGCACAGCCCAGCCAAGGGTACAAGCCTCACTCCCAGTGGTGTTCTTATCAGGGGGGGGGACACTAAGTGTCTCAGGAACCTGAACTCCTGTGTAGCACTGCTCCTCCCCCGTGCCTCCAGAACCATTCATGGCTCAGAGAGCAAAGTCTCCAAGCCAGCTCTCTGAGCCGCAAATGGCTCTGAAGGCAAGGGGGAGCAGCCATGTTACACAGGAGGTCAGGCTCCTGCGAAACCCAATGTTCCCCCTCCCCATAGGAATGCCACTTCTCACTCTTAGGTGCAGCATTGGAATGCATGTGCACAGGAGAACAGTTTGAGCCCTGGATGGTTAGAGGAAGATGTAATTTTTTTTACAAATCTGAAATCAACATGTTATTGCTAATTATAGCCAGAGGTACAGTATACACAGTGGCCTTTCCATACAATTTATATTCCACAGTATTTATTTATTTAAAGAATTTCTGCTCTGCCTTTCTATCAGTCTCAAGGATTTGACCCTCGAGTCCAAAAATGTGCTCATCCCTGCATTAAAAAACGTTATTGTCCCTGCCTTTCCCATCTAATAATGAGGTGTCCAAGGCAGCTAACAACATGTAAAATTAACAGTAAAATACAATATCAACAACATAATAACAGTAAGTAACACACAATCACATCTGAACAATAAAAAACCAGACAAGGGCTTCACAGTGTAACAGAAAATAAAAAGCAGAACGGAACAGCAGGGTCTTCAGGTCCTCCAGAATATTGATAGGGTGCGGGACCAATCTCTATTCAAGAGGGGTGCTACTGTGGAGAAGGGCTTCCCCGTGTCACTGCCAAAGAATGTCAGCCAATGGCAACACCTGCAGGCGTACTCCAGATGATTTGAAAGGGTGGATCATCTCGTATGGGAGAACATTTTAGAAGGAAGTGATTCATGATGTGGCTCCCCTGCCTTCTAGTCAATTTCAAAGCACTTTGCCCAGGGAAGGGGAACGATTATGCTGTAGAGAGAGCAGATCACAAACAAGCCAAGCACTTGCAAACTAATGGAAAGGAGGAGGTTATCCGCAGGACTGACTGTGCAGCAGTTCCTCCCTCTTCTCTTATCAACACTGTAATTGGCTAGAGAAGGGCAGGGATTGCAGCCGTTTTTGGCCACTATTGCTCTGTCCGCCTGAAAGATGACTGAAGGGAAAAGCCTCTTTTCACAGGGAGCAAACAATTTCATGACAAAGCTGCCCCCGCCCACCTGCACCATGCTGGCTGAGGACTATCACTAATACTGCACAAATATCCTCAATAAGCTGACAGGCTATATGGATTCTATTTATATGCCCACATAATTCCATGAAATGCTGCAATCTGCTCGCCTTGCAAATTGTACAATAATTATCTGTTTTAAAGCCTGTATCCAAGGAGTTTGTTCTTTGATCAACAAATAACCCCTAAAAAATGGTTTATATAGTGTTCGTTCTCTCTCTCTCTCTCTCGTTCTCTCTCTCTCTCTGGTCTGCATACTAGGCAAGAACACATGAAATTCTACTCTGTGAGGTTTCTGCACCAAGCAAGATCTACTTGTGCAATGCATTTTGCATACCAATTTGCCTATTTTTCATTATTATTTTTTGCAGTAATGTCGCTGTGCAGGACATAGTACCTGATCACCCCCTAATCACTCAGCTTCTCTAACCCCCTCTACTATTCTCCCGTTTCTACCAAGCACGGCTAGTGTGATTTAGATACACCATTGTAAGGCTAGGAAACTGCCCAGAAAATTAAAAGGTCTGTGGCAAGTTTTGCTGAAGCAGCAAGGAGCTGCCTAGTCAACTTTTGTGGAGGAACTGGAGTTGAGGGGGTTGATTCATTGGGAGAGGGCATCTGATCCACTGCAGACTCCCAAGGTGTCTTTGCCCTCTTCTGTGGCAGATGAACCTGTTGGGATGCCTTACTGGTGGAATGCATATCCCACAGGTGCTGGCTACTAAAAAGCAGCCATGGAGAATGCCAGCACAAGTTGTTGGCACACTGGTAGGAAGGCAGGAGCCTTCTTGTGCTTGATGGTGGACCTTGGATGCCTGCTGGAGCAGGTAAACTGTTGCGGTGGTGCGGGGAGGGAGCAGAATGGGGAAGAGATGGCAGTGGGGCTTGGATCAGGCCCTGGACAGGGGTGGATTCAGGAGTGGTGGTGCATGCCTATCCAAACCCCCTTCCCACACCTGATCCATCTGCCTGGATTGAGTTGGGTTTGCACCAGCTACAGAGCTGGTTCATAAAGGCTGCTGGGGCTTATTCTGAGGCAAGGAGAAAAAAGTCGCTTTACTCCAAGGAGACCTCTAGCAGCCAAAACTCCCCCACAGAATATAGCGGAAGCAGTGCTTTCCCTGCTGCATTGCTCCACGGGGAGTTAGGAATGGGCTCTCAGGGTATCTCCATCCTCTTTGGTCCCAATATATGCCAAGGATGGCAGTGCAGTTATTTTATTCTTGTTCTGTTTGCGGACTGGTTCTGTCACCCAGTTTCTAGAATTCTACCAAATATTGCCCACATAGTAGTATCAGTCCAACCTGTACTAAGGAAGGAGGGGGTACTAGATACCAAAAAGTTGCTGTTCAGGGGTCCTTCACCTCCAAAAGCCGCACACTTTTTTGTGCAGAGTCTAGAGTCATAATCCTTTCCTTCTAGTTCAGCTATCCTGTCTTCATTCGTCTTTCTTTGCATGAAGTGCTGAGCAGATGTGGTTGCTGCAAAATCCTATGAGTTATCTTTATAGATTATCCTCAGTTTTGATGAAAAGAGATAGCTTGAGGCCCATTTCCACTGATAAATTGTTTTTTAAAACATTGACTCACCGAGAAGAACTGTTACACACTATGATTTATGCACACCGCTAAAATGATAACTTTTTTTTTAATTCATGGGAAGCGCAATCCATGATTCACAGGAAAAGTAACTATAGCTGAGCCAACCTGGGGGACTGATTCTCATGCCCCCACAGCTGCCCTCCTTTTGTCCATTTTGGGGGGGATTGTGTTCATTGAAGGAAAGATTCCACAATGTCACAAAGCCAACCAGTTTTTAGTTACATGGCAATGTCTCTGAAAGCAAATGAAATGAAGCCATTGCATTGCTTTGAGCGGAGGGAGAAGGGAGAATGTGTCAGTCTGGGGTTCCTGATTGGCTGGGTTCTTGGTGATACTGAAAGAAGATCAGGTGAAAAGTGGGAGCAGCAGTAGATGGAGCTACAGAATGGCACCAAGAGTTAAAGGAACAATTTCTGCCCTTAAAGCACTATTTGCACTCCAAAAATACTGGGGGCAAAAATTTAGCATTGATTAAGGGTAACTCAGCTATAGATTAATAGAGAGTGTGAGCGATCATTTTTGTCAGGTGTACATCCTCCTCAAGGAAACCTGATTGAATGCAATGTCCCATAATATTTGAGAATCTATATCCTGTCACTGCAAGTGCTTAAGCAAGGCCAACCCATTTACTGGGCTACTGTTCCTTGGCATGGATGCTAAGTTGGTGTCTTGCAGCCAATTGAATCTCATCACCGCAACAGTTGCTTCCTATGGTGGCACTGCTGCCTATAGCCATTACTGCTATACACCCCATGCAATTTGCTACGAACAACCCATCATGGGCTTTTTGCAAGTCCAACTGATACTTTTTGAGCTAGTTCATACATGAGATAGGCATCTTAGGGCGCAATCCTAACCTGGGGTTAGGCCGGCACAGTTAGGCCAGCAAAGTTTGACTGGCGCAAGGAACACCGTAAAATAATGACACTCTGAGTCAGGGAAGATGGTGCACGTCTTTGTGCTGGTCTCTGTGACTCCGAGAGTGGTCCAAACATACTTTACGATGTTCTTTGTGGCAGTTAAACTTTGCTGGCCTAACTCCAGGTTAGGATTGTACCCTAAGAAATACAAGTAGTTCAGGCAGGCTTGTGGCTGCATTCACTGTCACTTCTATTTGCTGTAACTGTCTGCTTAACCGTTCACCTCATCCCCTCCCCCCGCTGCCCAAAACATGTATCCAGGATGGGAGACAAGCTATACAGCTGAAATATGCAGCAGGCTGGTGTTGGGAAGGGAAAGGAGAAAGCAGAGTGATCAGAGAAAGCATCCTCTTCCTACGGTACAAATATCCCACCACCCAGGCTTGTTGCTGTCAATAAAACATACACGGGAGTGGAGGTTGGGTTAAGGTTTCAAAAGAAAGACTTTATTTGCAGTTCATAGTTCTGTACAGGCATCTTCTGATTGTGATCAGAGGCCCAAATACTTTAGAACAGGGAACCCTGGAGCTGTTCCCTTTGTATGGCAGTCTGGTGAGGATGGGCCTGGTGGGCATGGAGCCCTGGCAGAGCACATCCTTCTCCTCTGATGCTCTGGAGAGATGAAAAGGAGGAGAGGAAGGGCATCGTGTTAAGGACCATACCTCTTGCAAGAACCACTGAGAAGACAGTTAGATGGTCTCAGCTGACTAGATTGTACACTGCCCTCTAGAGTCCTGCAGGCAGCATTGCACCCAAATTCTAACAACCCCTTCCCTGCAGTAGCATTCCTAGAATTTGGGAGGGGGGTTTGCTAAGTTTTGCAGGAGCCTGAACTCTTGTCTAATGCGGCCCCTCGCCTCTAGAGCTATTAGCAGCTTGGAGAGGAATGCCTCTGAGTGAGCTCTCCAAACCATGAATGGCTCTGGAGGCAAGGGGGAGGGGGCATGTTACACAGGAGCTCAGGTTCCTGCAATAATTAGTATTTCCCCCCAATGCCTTTTCTGCCTGCCACTTGTTCCCTGCGCACGTGTCTTGCCTTCATTGCATTGCTGTTATCCAGCAATGAGCAGGGTTCCCAGGCCCTATGTATGCCACTAAATACCTGGCCAGTGGCCCAGCTTTTGGATGTTCAAAACTACTGCATTTCTCACAGTATCTTTTATTGCCCTTGAGAGGGAAATCAAATAGGACCAAACTATAGTGAGGTTAATTTCACCTAGAATGTGATCTGACCACTTTGTGTATCTCTTCATTAGGTCGCCTATCAGAACATGCTTAAGAGCATGGTGGAGTCCACACTGCATCATTGGCATGCAGAGTGTGTCACTAGGCCGATTAGAATGAGAATATACCTGCACCTGAGAACAAGAGATAGATCTATAAGCTGAGGCATATTCCTCCCCACCCCAAACAACCATGAAATGGCATAGCTATATCTGCATCTCTCCATCTTTCTCATTTCTGGTAATCTCAATGTGAAGCGCGATTACTTTTTTATTTAGAATTGTACACAGATTGCTATCACAATGGAAAATAAAATAAAATCCTAAGAGGAGAGACCTTTCCTTGCCACAACATTTAAAACTAAAGCCTTGGCAAACAAAAATAGCAAAATGTATCTTAAAAACAAACACACATACACGCACCACTTTAAGGGTATAATCTTTCCTCGCTTTTTTTTTAAATGAGTGAGGCTGCATATTCCTAAAACCAATTCCGTTATTTCCAAGTTTTAAGACGTGATTGTGAAGTGTGCTTAATTCTTTCACCCATGGGAAGGTTCACCAGGAACTGGCTTATTATACAATACTTAGGGTGCAATCCTAGCCTGGTGTTAGGCTGGCACAGTTAGACCAGCAAAGTTTGACCAGCACAAGGGACACGGTAAAGTATCTTTGGACCCTTTTTGGAGTCAGAGAGGTCAACACACAAACGTGCACCATCCTCCCTTACTCTGAGAGTGGTCCAAACGCACTTTACAGTGGCCCTTGTACCGACCAAACTTTGCTGTCCTAACTGTGCCGGCCTAACTCCAGGTTAGGATTGCGCTCTTGGTAGAGTTTATGGATGTTGAGAAATCTTTGGCACTATGAAAAGCAATGCATAGTATAAGATTTTCCTGGATGGTTTACTTTCTCCTGAAAGCTAGATTTCAAATTAATTAGGGTTGCTAGATAAAACCAGGGAAAGAGTGCCTTTACTTTTAATCATTGTATAGCAGAGGGAATTTTCAATAGGTACAGCCCAATAAGGAAGTACTTCAAAAGCTGCACCTGCCAATATTCCCTCTTCTACACATAGATAATGGTTAAAGGGATAGGCACTCTGTCTCAGTTTGTATGTGATAATCCTGCCTATCATTCCTCCTCCTTGGGGGGTGGGAAGGGACAATTTTCCTCTTTCCCCGCTGGTTTAATTTTAATCTTCATTGTAATGGGACAAAGCATTTTCATAGCAGCAAATCCCATACTCCCACCTACGGGTAGCCCCTGGCTGGGAGAAAGAAGCATGGAAGCATTTGGATGAAAAATGTCTGGAATGAGAAGCAGCTCGTATGATTCTTCCAAAAAATGGTCCGTTAGCCCTGGAGTGCCACAAAAGGTCGGGTTCATTGCTTCCAGTTATAGAGATCTCTCTAATGTGGATTTTTTAAAAATTCTAGCAGCATATTACCCATGTACATTTGCTCTGCTTCCGACATATTCTACAGTGGTCTGATTTCATGCTTCTTGAAAGCATCTGGATTTGCATGATGTAGTGAATACCATGAGATAACACAGCCATCTCTCTCTCTCTCTCTCTGTGTTACCCTGTAAAGCACCACACACATTGATGGTGCTTTATAAATAATAACGAAATGATAAAGTCCTGGGCAGGGCCCTGATTCCTCTGTGGTTTTGAATGGTGGCATGAAGGGACAGGCACAAATCTGTTTGTGGGCTGAAATTATTACAAATATAGTGCAGTGTTTTAGGCTGCTGTCATATGTCATATGCCTTACCTCAGAGTAAGTCCCATTGAGTTGAGTGGGGCTGACCTTTGAGTAGACATGTGTCAAACTGTGCAATTAGAAGCTCTAAACAGCACCTAGCTGCAATGGCCAAATGGATTGTCTAATATAGCAAAAGGAAGGCTATATTTGCAGCCATCTTGGAAGGTACAGATCTTACTCTTGTATATTCCTTTTGTGAATGTTAATGTTTTGAATTTTCAAGTGAAGTTTTTTTTAACTTTTGTTTTTCATTTAGTGCTTTTTCACAATAGTTTGTCCTAATCTTACTTTCTATCAGAGATGTTTCATGGTTGTGCAATAGCTGCAGTCCAGGAATGCCAGTTTGTATTCCAGGGGTGTCATTTATGTCACAATTATGGCATTTCCTACTTGATGTAACTTCCAGTGGGTCCCAACACAAGTGCCATTCTAAAAAGTGAGTCCCAGTCTAAAATGTTTGAGATCCACTGGTCTATGAATAAAGGGCAGTGCCCTTCTAAACAACTGCCACAACCTGGCAAGGGGCCAATACCAGTCATGATAGGAAGATTCAATTCAAGGATGAGTGGGCAAGAAGCAGAGGGCCGGAGGTCAAAGGTTTACAGCACAAATCTAAACTTCCAGTAAGGGCAATGCAGCTCCAAAGTAAGAGAACAAACATTCCCTTACCTTGAGGGGGCCTCTGTGACTCCTACTCCACTGCAGAATGCAGAGCATGCCCCATTGGCACAGCTATGGCAGTGCTGGAAAGGTGGTTAGGCTTGTGCCCTTAGTCAGGACTAGGCCAAGGTTGAATAATACTGAGTGAGGGCGCAATCCTAGCCAACTGTCCAGCACTGGGTAAGGGCAATGCAGCTCTAAGGTTAAGGAACATACACTCCCTTACTTCGGGGAGGTCTCCCTGACTGCCAGGATGCAGCGTATGCCCCACTGGCACAGCTATGTCAGTACTGAAGAGTTGGTTGGGATTGCATCCTGAGACAGTCAAGTAAGAGGAGGGCAGGGCTGCTTTTCTTCTCTGACAAGTTGTGCAGACTGCCAGGCTTGCCTAGAAGCCCGGTAGTCAGCTGATGGGGGTCAGACCAGCAAGGGTTAATCTCCCAATTGTGCTGAGGGTGCAGGATGTGGGTGGTGCAGGAGCTAAGGTGCTGGAGATGTGCCACAGGGCAACCCAATTTTTGCTATCTGATGGGGGCACAGCACCAAGAGAGGACTGTTATCTTCATGCCCTGTTTAGAAGCTACTTGGAGGCACCTGGCTAGGCAATGATGGAAGAAACGTGTTGGAATTTGGATGCAATGCTGATGATAATGTAGAAGCAGCTTACAGCTGTGAGGCTTGGAAAGGCTTCAAGGTCGTAGAGCTCCGGCAAGGAATCACTCAGACAACAGAGATTAGGGTGCAAGAACTTCTATATTCTCAGAAGGCGGCTTCTTGCAGCAAAGAACAGCTAACAGGTACAGCAAAGCTCCTCCAACAGCAACTCTTACATCTCCAGCAACTAACCACAGGTGTTTCTGGTCTTGATTAAATAGTCCCCAGCATCCAATCAGAGATCAGATGATCTCATCCCCAAGTTGAAGCTGAGTCAGAATGACTCAGCACTTTACTGGAGGTCTGCTAGGCCTGAATGACTCAGCACTTTACCCCCTGAGTCGGCCTAGTATTAGGCCTTTCCCCATTCAGGCCTGTAAATTTCCAGGGACTTCCTTCACTATCCCAACAAGTGCTACTCGCACTGTCTACACACCTGAGAACCTTTACCTACCATCTATGATCCTTGCCCTTGTGTGGTCCTTAATACTATTTCTATCCTCCCCTTTCTCCCTCTTCTCTCCCCCCCCCCACCGTCAGAGGAGAAGGCTGCAAACCTACCAAGCTCTGTCAATATCCATTATGAGCAGCATCCACAATCCCAATGAGAACAGTGTAAGGTTCTCTGTTCTGCAAGTACTGTAGTAGGAACCTCTGATCACTCAGAAGATATGTAAGCTGGGAAACTGAGTAAAGTATTTCTTTTGAAACCTTAACCAGCCTCTGCCCCTATATATCTTAACTGAAGAAGATTTAGCCGAGATGGCAGAAGATTTAGCTGAGAGCATTAATGCCTCCGTTTGCCCGAAGATAACACCTGAAGATCTCAAGGTCATGAGCTCGGGACTGCCGGAAGTCTCTGCGAGCAGCAGACCTTGGAAACTGCGGCTGATTAGAAGCTGAGTTTCAGCTGCCTCGTGGGAGGAAGAGTGTGCTGAAATCAGCTGCATCTCTGGTGGCAGCAGGGAAGCCTCATCAGCCAGCAGACGACAGACGGGTGGCTAAAGAAAGAAGGCTAAATCCAGAAAGAAAGATCTGTAGGAGTGTTGTTCTTGGAAGATAGAACATTCTGTAAATTGTAAAAACCTTCGGGTTTGTGAGAAAGTCTGCCTATGTAAACCACCTTGAGTTCAATCATTAGAGAAATCTAGTGATATTAAGAAAGGCGGTATATAAATAAATGTATAAATAAATGTATAAATAAAATGTATATAACTGATAGCAGCAACCTAGGCAGGGGGTGGATCAGTGATGGGATCTGGGAATAAGGAAACGGAACGCTGGGCGGGACTTACGTGTGATTGGCTGCCCGTCTGTTCCGTTCCGCGGCTGCCCTGGCCTGGGGGGGCCTGCTCGCTGGGGGGGACAGGTGGGGGCGCGCCGGGTGCCTGGGCGAGCAGCGGTGGGGCGTGCCAACCGGGGGCAGCCCCCCCCCGAGGCCAGGGCAGCCGCAGAGTGGAACGGACAGGCTGCCAATCACGCGTAAGTCCCGCCCAGCATTCCACTTCCTTATTCCCAGATCCCACCGCTGGGGTGGCTATTACCATAGGGAAAGGGGTCTTCCACTGATTGTTAAACTTCCCCCCTTTCCAACAAGAGGAAAAGCACCAAAGAAGAGAGAGAGAGAGAGTGCCTACAGTCATGTTGTCTCCAAAGAGCTCAATCCTGTCCAATCTCAGCAACTACGGTTGCAATCCTAAACACATTTGCATGGGAATAAGTACCACTGAATTCACTGAGAAGTACTTCTAAGTAGACATGCAGAGCATTGCGGTATAAGTGGGCCAGGCCAGTGACTGGATCGGAGACCACCTGTGAATTCTGGCGGGTAGGACAGGCCGGTAAGCTGAGCCTTTAAAGTTTAAGGAAAGACAACCTATGAGGTGCACTAGAAGCATGTTGTTTATTAAGTCCAAATGGCCTTTCTTGCTCCTTTAATTCAAGGCGGTTCACATAGGCAGGCTTTTTTCTAACACCCCCCCCCCCAAAGGTTTTTACAATAACAAAGATGTTCTCAAGAATGGCTACATTCAGATGGATCTTTTATGGTCAGGTCTTCCTTGCTGGCCACACAGTTGCCTCCCACTCTGGCTGATAAATGGTTGATTTCTTCGCTCTCACAGAAGAAACTGCTGACCCAGCACAATTCCTGCCCCACAGCTGGAGACAGCTCAGCTTATTAGTCACATTCACGAAGTCTCGCCACTCACAGAAGCTCAAACTAGTGACTTTCGGATCTTGCCTTCTGGCTTAATGGCAGCTCTTCCCTGGCCTGGTCCTTCTGCCCTAGTATGTAAATGTATGAAGCATTTTCAAAAGTAAGTCATTCTTTAAAAAATTACTTGCAAGAATTATGAATTGCCAGCAAAGCAATCCTGTTAAAATGGGAGAAACACTTAACTGGTAATGGTTCAAAGTAAGCCTAGGTTGACAGACCACAGTCCTATGCTTTTCTACTCAGAAGTAAGTTCCATTGTCTTCCATGGGGATTGCTTTCAAGGAACTGTGCATAGGATTGTAGTCTTATCCAATTGGAAACAGCAAACAAAATCTATAACGCCCATTTCACATCACCACATATGATAGTTTAATGGGGAGGGAAGCTTTACCGATGATGTGAAATACAATATAAAAGCTCCAACAACTCCTTGCAAGTAGAAAGCAGCTGCTGCGGTCCCTCCTGCTGTCTCGTGACAGATAAGTGACATCATCATCATGCTTTGAGTTTTTCTGCCCTACCACCAGGAACTAATGGCAGACTGAAGGCAGGGAAAGTCTCAGCACAGTGACACCACTTCCCACATTGCTAGGCATAATGGGGTAAAGGAGGGGAGATTGTGGAAGCATCCTCACTAACTTCTACAACACAATCCTATACATGTCTACTTAGAAGCAAGTCCCACTGTGCCATTCCCCATCTCCTATATTCATCTCAAGGCTGAACAGCACTTTACATAGGCTGAAGGCCACTTCTGACGCTTTATGGCAATTTCACTGAGTTGCTCAAGGCTTTCGGAAAGACCCCTGCATACTACATTGCACTTTAAATGTTTTCACTGCACCTTTATGACACCTTCCGATACATCTCCTTGCGAAGTCTTTTTCAACGCTCCAACTCCACTTCAGCCCTGGTGTGAAAAGAGTACATTGTAATGTTGAGAAAATGTCGAGAGTTCTGCTCCATGTTCTGTTAAGTAGCTTTAATATGCCAGAATCTGGAAGAAATCCAGTCCAGGTTTTCTGGAAGACAGCGGATAGCAGTGAAGCCTTGTTCCTGCTGTTAACTACACATAAAGTAACATGTTATCTGTGATGACTTCTTAGCTTTTCTGAAGACTCCAGCATGCATCTAGTCTGGCAATTTATTGTTTTTATTACAACTGTTTGTTTCATTTGGCAACCAAATACTGTTGCCTCTACTAACCCTAAAACTGGGATTTTTAACTTGTGTTTTCCAATATAAAAGTATTACAATATAAAAGGTATTATGCAGTAGCCATGATATTCCTAAACTAGCTTAGCATCTCTCAGAGTCTCCCTTGAATCGCCTTACCAACCAATTGCGTTTCCTACCACTTCATGGATCACTGCCTTGTCATGGTAAAGGGGCTTGAGTAGCTCAATGAAGCTGTAAGCTATGCCATGTAGGGTTACCCAAGATGGACAGATCATAGTAAAGACTTCTGACTCAACGTGATCTGCTGGAGAAGGAAATGGCAACCCACTCCAGTACCCTTGCCAAGAAAACCCCAGTACTAAAAGGCTAAATGATATGATGCTGGAAGATGAGCCCCTCAGGTCGGAAGGTGTCCATTATGCTACTGGGGAAGAGCAGAACACGAGTACTAGTAGCTCCAGAAAGAGTGAAGTAGCTGGGCCAAAACCGGAAGGAAGCTCAGCTGTGGATGTGTCTGGAAGTGAAAGGAAAGTACGATGCTGCAAAGAACAATACTGCATAGGAACCTGGAATGTCAGATCTATGAACCAAGGTAAGCTAGATGTGGTCAAATGCGAGATGTCAAGACTGAACATTGACATCATGGGAGTTAGTGAACTAAAATGGACAGGAATGGGAGAATTTAATTCAGATGACCATTATATCTGCTCCTGTGGGCAGGAATCTCTTAGACGAAATGGACTTCATAGTGAACAAGAGAGTGAGAACAGCAGTACTGGGGTATAACCTTAAAAACGATAGAGTGATTTCAATTCGGATCCAAGGCAAACCTTTCAACATCACAGTAGTCCAAGGCTACACCCCAACCACTGATGCTGAAGAGGAAGAAATTGACCATTTCTGTGAAGATCTATAACACCTTCGAGAACTTAACACCAAAAAAGATGTCCTCATCATAGGGGATTGGAATGCTAAAATAGGCAGTCAAGAGGTAATAGGAATAACAGGCAAGTTTGGTCTTGGAGTATAAAATGAAGCAGGGCAAAGACTGATAGAGTTTTGTCAGGAGAACACATTAGTCATAGCAAACACCCTTTTCTAGCAACACAAGCAGCGGCTCTACACATGGACTTCACCAGATGGTCTACACCAAAATCAGATTACATTTTTTGCAGCCAAAGGTGGAGAAGTTCTATACAGGCAGTAAACAAGACCAGGAGCTGACTGTGGCTCCGATCATGAGCTTCTTATTGCAAAATTCAGGTTTAAACTGAAAAAAGTAGGGAAAATCACTAGACCCTTCATGTATGACCTAAATCATATCCCATGTGAATATACTGTGGAATATACTGTGGAGGTGACAAATAGATTTAGGGGCTTAGATTTGGTAGACAGAGTGGCTGAAGAACTTTGGACGGAGGTCTGCAACATTGTACAGGAGGCAGCAACTAGAACCATCCCAAAGAGAAAGAAATGCAAGAAGGCAACCTGGCTGTCTGACGAGGCTTTACAAATAGCTGAAGAAAGAAGGGAAAAAGCAAGGGAGAAAGGGAAAGATATACCCAATTGAATGCAGATTTCCAGAGAACAGCAAGGAGAGAGAGGAAGGCCTTCCTAAATGAGCAATGCAAAGAAATAGAGGAAAACAATAGAATGGGAAAGACTAGAGATCTTTTCAAGAAAATTGGAAATATCAAAGGACAATTTTGTGCTAAGGTAGGCATGATATTGGATAAGAACGGCAAGGACCTAACAGAAGCAGATGAGATTAAGAAGAGGTGGCAAGAATACACAGAGGAACTATATAAAGCAGATCTAAATGTTCCTGATAACCTCAATGGTGTGGTCATTGAGCTCGAACCTGACATCCTGGAGTGTGAAGTCAAGTGGGCTTTAGAAAGCATCACTAACAACAAAGCTAGTGGAGGTGACAGCATTCCAGCTGAGTTACTCAAAATCTTAAAAGATGAAGCTGTCAAAGTGCTGCACTCCATATGCCAGCAAATTTGGAAAACACAGCAGTGGCCACAAGACTGGAAAAGATCAGTTTACATTCCAATCCCAAAGAAGGGCAATGCCAAAGATTGTTCAAACTACCTCACCATTGCACTCATTTCACTTGCTAGCAAGGTGATGCTCAAAATCCTACAAGCTAGGCTTCAGCAGTATGTGAATCGAGAACTACCGGAAGTGCAAGCTAGTTTTCGAATGTCAACACTCATTGGATCATGGAGAAAGCAAGAGAGTTCCAGAAAAACATCTAGTTCTGCTTCATTGACTGCGCTAAAGCCTTTGATTGTGTGGATCACAACAAATTGTGGCAAGTTCTTGAAGAGATGGGAGTACCAGACCACCTTATCTGTCTTCTGAGAAACCTGTATGCGGATTGGGAAGCTACAGTTAGAACCAGATATGGAACAATCGATTGGTTTCAAATTGGCAAAGGAGTATGACAAGGCTGTATACTGTCACCCTGCTTATTTAACTTATATTCAGAGTACATCATGAGGAAGGCAGGGCTGGATGACTCACAAGCTGGAATCAAGATTGCTGGGAGAAATATCAACCTCAGATATGCAGACAATACCACTCTAATGGCAGAAAGTGAGGAAGACCTAAAGAACCTTCTGATGAGGGTGAAAGAGGAAAGAGCCAAAATTGGCTTGAAGCTCAACATTAAAAAAACTAAGATCATGGCAACCACTCCCATCACTTCCGGGAAACAGAAGGGGAAGAAATGGAAGCTGTGTTAGAGTTTATTTTCCTGAGCTCCAAGATCACCACAGATGGTGATTGCAGCCATGAAATTAAAAGATATTTGCTTCTTGGGAGGAAAGCTATAGTGAACCTAGACAAGTTAATAAAAAGCCGAGACATCACCCTGCCAGCAAAGGTTTGCCTAGTCAAAGCTATGATTTTCCCAGTAGTAATGTATGGCTGTGAGAGCTAGACCATAGGGAAGGCGGAGCGCCAAATAATAGATGGTTTTGAATTATGGTGCTGGGAATTATGATGCTGGGACTCTTGAGAGTCCCCTGGACTGCAAGGAGATCCAATCGGTCAATCCTACAGGAAGTCAAGCCTGATTGCTCCTTGGAAGGACAAATACTGAAGCTGAAGCTCAAATACTTTGGCTACCTCATGAGAAGAGAGGACTCTTTAGAAAAGACCCTCATGCTGGGAAAGATGGAAGGCAAAAGGAGAAGGGGGCGGCAGAGGATGAGATGATTAGATAGTGTCACTGAAGCGACTAACATGAAATTGGGCAAACTCCGGAAGCTAGTGGAGGACAGGGAGGCCTGGCGTGCTGTGGTCCACGGGGTCACGAAGAGTTGGACACGACTTAGCAACTGAACAACAACCACCCCTTCCATATGCAAGCTCAGAATCACATTGACATACAAGGCATATGTTCCCCCCCATCTTGAAGAAAAGTGCTGATTATAAAAAAATTTTCATATGCATCTGTCGCATTAGTTCAGAGAAAAGATCAAATCTCCTTACCAGTTGGATAAAACACAACACCGTCATGGCAAAAGTCCACATTGACCTGGGAAGGCATATCATGGAAGGAGGTTGGGGTTCAATGTGTGCCACTGCCACCAATCCCACCCCCTCCTGGGTCTGATCTGCCCTCCACCCATCCTGCCACCACCCCATTCTTCCCATCCTCTTTCCTGTTTTGCCCACCCCATCCTGTTCAACCTGCTTTCCTCCAAGCTCTGACTTTAGTTTGAGCTTTCCTCAAATGATGGATAATTCAATGTTTTAATTATTTGGATCTTCAGAAAGCATTTTTCAATTGTTTTATGGTGAATTCTTTCTGCTTCTTCTCCAAAGGACCACATTCTTCCACCTTAAAACAACAAAAACCAACCTTCAATTTAAGTGCCTCTTTGTCTTCCGCACTAAAGTTTCTAGCTCCTGATTTAGTATATAATGGAAATAAAATTGGACTGAGCCAAAACATTAGAATTCTTACCATTCAAACTTTTTTCCAGATCCAGGAGTTGTATTTGACAACTGAAGAACACCTGGATCCAGACGTCTGTGATATCAATATCCAGGCTTGAATTTTCCCCATTTAATTAAGCCAGGCTTTAGCTTCAGCACTCTTCACAAGAGCCAGTGTTTGGCCTGAGTCCATCAAACTGCATGTCCCAAGGACAGACTGAAGGACTGTCAAAGCATCTGCCACTGAACGTCAGTGTTGCCAAGCAGTCATAAGAGTGTCACTCTTCACAATGTCTTGCAGCTCCCATTGTGGTTGGAAGGAAGTTTCAAATTTGAAGACATGCGAGCCCAAAGACATTAGTTTTCTCACATGAAAAATATTATGCTTTTCTTTACTTCCTCATGCTGTGAGAAGTTGGAGGGGCAGAACGTAGCTAGGGTTGACTTCCTTTGAAGGAGAGAGTGTCCTGCAGGCTTGTGGTCTTTTTGTAACATTTGTTTTCTTAAGGATAAAAGAAGAATGTAAGCAGAGACAAGTAGCACGTGCCCTCCTACAAGGCAGCAGGTCAGTATCCCACACCAGATCCAGACTATGAGAGATTCTTGTGCCCCAAGGTGCCTTCAGCCAACTCTCAACTTATTCCTTTGTCGAGACTGTAAATTATTGCTTTCTTCACACTAATATATCTTGCATCAAATCCCTCTTAATCCAGTAAATGTAGCGGGGGAAAACCCATAACCTCCAAAAATGTCTAACAAAAGGTCTGACAACTGTTTTTGTCAGTACTTGGTGTACAGATTGACAGAAAAAAATTCAGCCACATACAGATCACCAGAAGTGGGTTTTCTCCAAGATGGCAGCTATTTAATGTTTAAATGGTGGGACCTTTCTGTGTCAATTTCAACATGGCTAATGCAACATTGCTAATGCAGTATTGAAAAAAATGGAAGACTGTAGTGTTTGATGGCTATCAATCAATCAACAGGTACTTATATACTGCTTTTCAACACGAAGTTCACAAAGCGGTTTACAGGCAAATAGTAATAATAATGTTAAATGGCTCCCTGTCCCAAAGGGCTCACAATCTTAAAAAAAAAAAAAAAAGGCAGACCACCAGCAACTGCCACTAGAAAGACTGTGCAGGGGTGAAGAGGGACTATGATGCAGGCTATGATGCAGGTCCTTCAATAAAGGATGCAACACATAAGAGAAGGCGACAAAACTTTACATATCCAACTGTTCACTTCACAGCTAATACTAAATTTGAAGGGAAGCAGGAAGAATTCCTTTCAGTGGGAGGCAACAAACACCAACTCATCAACTTGATCATGGAAGGACTGGAGACGAGAGGCTGTGTGGCTTCTCAAGCACAAGGTGACGCTGATGTGGACATTGCAAAGGCTGCAGTAAATAGCGCCAAGGAACATTCCACCACACTGATTGGGGAGGACATTGACCTGCTAATTCTTCTGCTACATTACGCAGAGGTGAATGGCAATCCACTGTATTTTAGGTCAGACACTCAGTCGCGAGGCATTCCAAGAGTGTACAACATCAATGACTTGAAGTCTACTCTGGACAGTAAGGTATGTGCACAGTTGCTATTCCTGCATGCATTCACAGGATGTGATTCCACCTCTCATATTTATAGTGTTGGAAAAAAAGCAGTTTTCCAGAAACTTTTAAAAGGGATTTCTGTCCTTCAGTCCTGTGCAACTGCATTCACTTCACCAGGCAACAACCCCACTGATATACAAAGTCTTGGCACTCAAGCGATGGCTGTTATTTTTGGTGGCAGCTGCGAAAGTTCTTTGGCAGCCTTGCGTTACCAGACACTTTCCAAGAAAGTCATCACAGCCAAATCTTTTGTGAGTCCAGAACGCCTGCCTCCAACTGAGTCTTCCACAAAATTCCATTGTCTGAGGGTGTACTATCAGACCATGACTTGGATGGATATGGCTGGGGAAATGAATCCAGAGAACTGGGGGTGGAAACTCGATAGCGGTGAACTTGTTCCAGTCATGTGTGATCTTAATGCTGCACCAGACACTCTACTACGAATAATACACTGCAAACTGGTTGCAGTGGTACCCGCTGCGGTTGCAGGACCTATGGACTTCCATGCAGTTCTGCATGTGGAGAGTGTCAAGTAATGAGTTGTGACAACCAAGTCGCAGGTGACCTAGAGGTCAGTGATGACGATGAATAGTATAGAAAATTAATATTACTGTGTTATCCGCAGATTGCTGCAGTTCTCTTAAACTAGTTGAAGGGGTTCTTTGTTGAAAATGTAGTTTAAAAACAAAAGGAAACAGTTGAGTTCAAATGTATGTAATTACGATAATAAAAACATACAACTTGATATTTGTTATGACTGGTGTTGTACCTGCAATGCTCATTACATTCCAATCTTCAACCCATGGACCAAGTAATTGGTTGAAATGAATTACTTGACCATAAAAGAACCTTGAGTTTGAAACAAGGAAAAGGTCCTATGCTTAAAAATAACACAGGCAGAGGCGGATCTACAGGAAGGGCAAAGCTCTAAGTGTTGCAAGAAGCCTTACCCTCTCATGTAAATCCCTCCTCTCCCTTGCTGCTGTAGCCAGTAAGCACACCAAGATGTTGCTTTTCCCTGTGAGGATTGGCTAAAATGGTGCAGGAGAGGAGTGATTTCCACTGCAAGGTAAGACTTCTTGCAAAACTTAGAGCTTTGCCCTCCCTTGGATCTGCCTCTGAACACAGGTGCTTGATTCTGGCCGGTTGGCATGGCCTGCGGTTGCCATCTTGAAGAACACCCACTTCTGGTGATCTGACTGTGGCTGAATTTTTTTTCTGTCAATCAGCACACCTACTACTGACAAAAACAGTTGACAGACCTTTTGTTAGACATTTTCTGACGTCTGATGACATGTTTACTGGACTATCTTCTTACTTGGAGGAGGTGATATCCATCCCTTCCCCAATGACTTTCTCTGCCCCAGCTACTCCAGAGATCAATCTGGCTATCTCTCTACTATTAGCTCTCATTACACAACATCTACTGAAGCTGAAGCGCAAATACTTTGGCCACCTCATGAGAAGAGAGGACTCTTTAGAAAAGACCCTCATGCTGGGAAAGATTGAAGGCAAAAGGAGAAGGGGGTGGCAGAGGATGAGATGGTTAGGTAGTGTCACCGAAGCAACGAACATGAAATTGGGTGAACTCTGGAAGCCGGTGGAGGCCTGGGAGGCTTGGCATGCTGTGGTCCATGGGGTCCCGAAGAGTTGGACACGACTTAGCAACTGAACAACAACAACTGACCATTAAGGAACTAATTAGGCATCCTAGGCTAGTAGAAATAATCTACCTAACAAAAGATATGGCTGTTCCTCAGTCATTACAATAATGTTGGCGAAACACTGAGTTGCAACTAGGTTTGTAGAAGGAGCAATTCTGTGGATGAGCCTCAGAAGTAAATCCCATTGATGTTAATGGGGCCTACTGTCAATTACATGTGCAATTAGTAGTGTAACTCTCACCTTGGGGAATACTCTTTATATAGCAGTCATCAATGTATACAGCCTCCCCATTAAGCCACTATGTTCTTTACAGTGGTGGATACAGCCAAGGCTCTGCCTCAGGGCTGGGTGAATAATTGCCACCCCCTGTGCTGGTTCCCTGCCTCCTGCACTGCCAGGCTCCATTTTGGAGCCATTTCAGTGCAGGGGCAGGTGGGTGGGCTGAACACTGCTTGCACAGCTTGCTGCCTCCACGCCGCACACCTTCGTGCCTCCCCAGGGCATGTGCCCCCCCCCATGAAAAGGTAGGATCACCACTGGTTCTATTATTTATATTGCATTGGTTATGGCATGATCTACTCATTTAGCCTTCCTTGGACTATGCCATTCCAGGCCTCCTAGAGATTCTGATTCACAAAGTGCTCCCTTGCTACTCCTTTTTGTATAGTGCTGCACCTGGAAGAAATTGTGAGAATCACCATTATTTGAAATGATGCATTGTCAAGAGAAGATGAAAATGTTGTGCATCTCTGGCAAATAACACAAGTCTGTGATTATCCAGCTGTGGTGAGCTTTCAGACGGTCCTAAAGATCCAAATGAAAATACTAGATACACATGCTGAGAGCGTTCTAGCATAGTGACAAACACTTAATTAGCGCTCAATTCCTTCTGCGTTCCAATGCAGGTGTGCTTCCCTTGGGCAAAGGAAAAGAGCTCCATGGAGGGCAAATCTTTCAGTGGCTGAGAGTTGTGCTGTCTCTGAGTGATCTCCAGGTTCAAAGGCCAGCTATCTCTGAATTCAGGCTGCAGGGCAGTGGGGGCAGAAGAGGAATATATACCTCCATCTGCTCCTTCAGGGCTTCCCAGAAGCATCAGGTGTGAGAAACCAGAAACCACGTGGCAGAGCAGATGTGCCTTTGGCCTGATTCAGCAGGATTTCCCTTATGGTCTTTCCTTACGGTCTTAGGCTTGCTGGGTAACATGCAGGCATTGCTCTCCTTGTATCTGTATCTTGGGCTCAGACTCAGCACACGGCCTTATGACCATTTATGACAGCAGGACTATGTTTCACTTTTGCAAAGAGTTAGGATTGGTTATTGAATGTACTGTACATCACTTTCCTTGTGAAATGTATTGCGATATACACGTGCTGTTTACATAAGTAGCAATGGCGGTCCTGTCATTAGCCTGCGGGAGATGGAGGCGGAAATGCCCCTGGGTGTCAGGACTGCATGCAGCATCCCTGGTTCTTCAGAGGTTTTCTAACATATTGTTTAAGACTTCTGAAGGCTATGGAATGCTTTTGGAAGGTGAAATAATGTCATGCGGGGCACTGGATCATAGTAGGTGAGTAAGGGATGGCAATCTGTGAGGGGTGCCAGTCTGCTCCTTGGCCCCCAGGCAGCATGCGGGTCAGGGACGCAACTGTTAAGTAGATCACTCAATGAAATGTTGAGTTGCTGAATGTGTAACACATGTACCAGTCCTTAGCGAATTGTGCAAACCTAGCAGTGCCTGTTCTCTACCAAGCAAGGAATCATTGAGTTGGAAGTGACCTACAAGGACATCTAGCTCACCTCCCTACTTATAACAGGAAATCCTCTTAGAGTATCTCCAGCAGGTACCTGTCGATCCTTTGCTTGAAGATCTCCTGTGAGGAAGAATCCACCAGCAATCTGTTCCACTGCCGAGCCACCCTTATTATATCGTGCTTAACATAATTTCATATGATATATTCAGTGCGGGTGGACCAGAGTACAGAAGCAGTAAACTTTTTTTTTTAATGGAAGTCTTTCAAGCAGTCAAAACTGTATCTAAAATACAGTCCTGTAAAGCAAAGAAGTGTGGTCTGCATATAAGGAAGTTTAAGAGTATACAATCCAAGGAGAGCAACTATTAATACGAAAGAGTTGGTGTCATCAGAAATGGCAGGGAGAATACTGCTGCTGCATGTTCTACCGCTTCACATTATGGCCTGGAAAAATAATCAGAAGACCACAGGTGCATTACATAGTTCCAAAACTTGTTGAGTTCTTCAACGTATATATTTGCAGCAAGTTGCACAAGAGGGAAGAGAAAAACAATCATTGAACAATTTAAATGTTCCAATATTTCCAGTAACTCCACGGATCCTTCATTTATCTTGCCTTCTGCAAATGCATTCTGCAGCTGGTCGGAAGATCAATGAGCGCAACACAGGAAAAATAAATGCACAAGTTGGAGATTAAACTGTGGCAAAGAGTATAGATCCCACAGCAAATGGCGATACCAAAAGATATATGTACATAGCTTTCTGAAGTCCATAGATGCAACAGGAAGTATATTAGTGCATCATAGTGTTGTAGGAGAGAATCAAACCAAAAAGGCGATTTCTCCAAGCCCCTATCCCTTTAAGTCCAAGGGCTGTCAAATTTGAGGTTTCATTTCCCCGGCATGCATTCCCCATTCCCGCTGAGGTCTGCAAACTCTTCAAGCCCACCGATCCCCCCTCGGGATCCCTGCTATAGTGTACCAAGTTTAACGTCGACGAAAGAAATGCCAGCTGGACTATGATGTTGCAGAAAGAGAAATACATTTTACTCATGTGTAGGACATCAGTAAAATGGACACAAATGCAATATGTCTCCAAGGAGACCACAGAACTTGAGTAATTTGTACTTCTGGGTTTGGTCAGTTATATAGTTGAACATGCAAATGTGGAAATGACAACAACAAATAAAAACATTGGCCAATTGCTATTGGCAGTTCTGGTTATGTGAGACATTTGATTGGTGGTCTTTCTTTTGCTGCTGCTCCCCCTCCCCTCCTGTGTGACTCCAACCAAGGGTCAGGGAGGAGTGATGACGAAGCATAGTCAGATGCAAACATAGGTACATTTAGATTAAGACAAGATTACCATAGGGTTGGCACATTCAAACACAAAAGCAGAAAGGAGACATTTAGACCAGACAGATTTAGCCACAAGTGCTTGACACATTTGATTGCTTGATACAACAGTTATCAATGTGGTAAGTACTTACACAGGTAGATGCAAACTTTAAGAGTTAGAATTTTCCCCTCCCCACCTTGATCCAATCACCTTGATAAAAAGCTACTCTGGAGTAGCCAGGAAGGAGTTTGCATTTGAATAGTACAGTAGTGGTGATAAGATTGACAATGGATAAGGCCAGGTGTAGTTTTACTCTAATGCTTTAGTCTTTTTTTTGTTGCTGTTTTAAACTTTGGTGGGGAAACTTTTTGGCTTAGTCCAAAGAAGACTTTCCAAGTTATTTTAGCTCCTGGGCAGATTAGGCTAGATTTAGGCTGAAATGGTTCTTACAATGCTCTTTTTGTCAGGTTTCAGATTTGCATTACAAGACCCTGAGGGAGGGAGACATTCAAATGTCCCTTGGCACCAATTCTTAATGGTCTGCATTATCTTGTGCTATCTCCCGAGGATCACCTCTGTGACCTTTTTGCAGGGTAGGAGCTTAGAACTTCCAGGATGGAGTCAGACCTGTACACGTTTAAGAGAAGGAGAGGGTGTTCTCAGCACTGTCCTCCCCTCGATGGGGTTCATACCTGTTCCCATCTCATCCTGGTCTTACCCCTTCACCTTTACAGGTCTTGTATTATGTGCATCTGGTTAGACCTCCATCTGACCATAGCAATCACCAGTGTTACCTGTAGGCCAAAATAACCACAATGGGGTGCAGTGCCACGTTAACGAGGCTCTTAACAGTTGGACTTTAGCCAAGAAGTGTTTTCCCACCAAGAGTTGCTGCTTCTACTGTTGCCAGAACCTCTATTGTTTGCTGGAGAGTTGAAAGTGGTTAGCGGGAGCCTGGGATGTCTTGGCTGGGCTGGGTGCTCGCAGCCAGGTAGAAGAAGCTTGGTGGTTATAGTGTGGCTGGGCTGGGTACCTGCAGCTAGGAGAGAAGCTTGGTGGTTATAGTGTGGCTGGGCTGGGTGTCCGCAGCCAGGAGAGAAGCTTGGTGGTTTCTGAGAGAATCACAGTTTGGCCAGTACAAGAGACATTGTAAACTAGATTGGGACCACAGCCGGAGTCAGAGAGGCCAGCACACAGACGTGCGCCATCCTCCCTCACTCCAAGTGTGGTCCAATTACGCTTTACAGTGGCCCTTGTACCAGCCAAACTTTACTGGCCCAACTGTGCTGGCCTAACACCAGATTAGGATTTCGCTCTATGAGTCCTTTGGGAAAGAGGCAACCACTTATTTATTTATTTTGCGATCACTGTGCTATTTCAGCACATTTCACCTCCATGCAAAAACCATTCCATTCATATTAGCATCCCATTAGAAATGCAGGTTATGCCCATTCTTTTTGTGGTGGTGGATACCCTTTGCCTTTTGACAGCAAAGGGCCTATTCCCAGGCACTGCTGTGCCCAGGACGTGTTCTGTCTTTCTACTGTATTCACAAATGAAGAGAGTGTGCAAAATCAATGGGAAGAAAAATAGGCCAAACCCTGAGACAAATTCATCCCCTGAGAAGGCTATACATCTCATTTTGGCTATACTGATGGGTGACTTTTATTGATCCTTTCAAATGGCTTTTTAAATTCTTCATACAATTCCCATAATTTTAAATGTTGTTTTCAAGATAGTCAAAGGAGTTCTTGGCAGGACAGCACCACTTGACAGAGAGGAGAGTTGATCAAACTTAGAAGATCATCAGGGATAAACAAATTCTGAGGCTGATGGAAAGAGATTTTATTTTTTTTATATATAAAAGTACAAAACCAAGCTGAAGCCAGGAGGCAGGGCAGGGCAGGAGGTTTGGGCTGATGATTGAGCTGCTAGTACTACCTGAAGCTAAACAGCAGAAATCATGGTTTATTTTTGGACGGGAGCAGAATGCCAGGCTGTAACAAAGCTGTAGTACCTGTTGCAGCCAATCGGAGTCACTATGGAGCTGTTTAGCCAGTGTGGGAATGTTGTGAGAAGGCCAGCGGGCAAAATAATGGAGTGCAACCTTGAGGACCTCTCCAGGCTGGACTTATGACTGCCAGCTGAAGCTCAGTGACACACAGCCAGAGGAGAGAACCACACTGTAAAGGCTATATCTGGGACTGAGGATTCGGTGAATCACAAAATACTGTATATTTGTAAAAACTAATATTGAAAAATGGTGGTTTAGACCAACCTGCCCATGTAAGCCGCCTTGGGCACTTGCTTTGGCATGTGAATGGCAGGGTGTATTTATTTAAATTCTTCAAATAAAAAAATAAAAACCTATCAGATAATTAAGTGCATGCTCCTGGCACATATCCGAGAATTGGGGGGGGGGGGGCGGGAGAGATAGCATAGTTGCTGTCATGAAAATGAAGTCAGTGTATCTGATGTTCTCATTTTCAGAAAAGCTTTTTTGAGGATTTAAGAGCTGTTGGAGTCAGCCCAATGATCTGTGCAGGCTAGTAGCCCAGGACTGTCGGCTTTGACTAGCAGGGGACATCTAGGGGCTCCCCAGCGGTATTTCCCAGTTGTGCCACCAGAGAGCTTTTAATTGAACATGCTTGAGACGGAAGCTGGGGCCTTGTGCCTGCATGGCTTGTGCCATACCACTGACCAATGGGCCATTACATTTGTACAGAAGCTCTGGAACAAAGCTGGGAGAAGCCTGAATCAGAACCAAATGCTTTCCCCTTTTACGCAAACATCCAGACTCCTTTGAGTGGAAAAGGGAGGGTGTCACAGCATGACCTGCATTACTAATGTCAAGGGTCTAAAAGTCTCACACTTGTTTTGATGAAAGGCTTCCCGGCGCAGATTGTAATCGACTGAGCTCTAGCAGTGGCTTTTCTACAGGGAGGGCAAAGCTCTAAGTGTTGCAAGAAGCCTTACCCTCTCATGTAAATCCCTCCTCTCCCTTGCTGCTGTAGCCAGTAAGCAACGCCAAGATGTTGCTTTTCCCCATGAGGATTGGCTAAAACGGTGCAGGAGAGGAGTGATTTCCACTGCAAGGTAAGGCTTCTTGCAAAACTTAGAGCTTTGCCCTCCTTGTAGAAACGCCTCTGAGCTCTAGTCCAGGACATCTCTGACTTTGTTGCAGCAAACGTCTTGAAGTCAAAATTGAAACTCTAGTCTGAACCATCCCAAGTGTAAGAAAGGGCTTACCCAGGTTTCTGTTGTAAAGAGAGAGCTGAATATGCATCCCCCAAAGCAACTTAGGACTGCAAACATTTCAGCAGTTCTTTTACAGCTGCAAACATTTACAACTTCAAAACAAAGACAGCCAGAAACTGTGCTCTCGTCAGGTGTTTGTGTGTTGCTGGAGAGCAGCTCAGTGTGAGAGGGGCTGGCCCAGTTTCCAGCCTTCCTTGATCCATCCAGGCTGCTCGAACAGCAGGCTCACCCTCTCCTCTTTGAATGGGTCTGCTGATGAGCACTAACTCTAGCCTCACATGGTTTCTGATAGGAAGAGTAGGAGGATACTTACACGTGAGTCATTCTTACACTTTACACTTGTGCGTAGCCATATACATTTTATGCAATAATAAGAATTATAATTCAGCATGGAAATAGTGTTAATGTTTTCCTCTTATTGGTACTAGACAGATCACTCCATTTCCAAAAATCCTGAGAACTGTAATTTAGGAATGTGCTAAGAATTCTCTGATATGGATTTCTCTATCTCCCCCACTTGTCACAATTCCTTGGCGGAATACCTATTATATTGTTTGGACCGAGTAATATAGACTGAGTAGTATGAACTGAGACTGCAGTGTGGCGGGAACTGTTAAATACCCACTCCTTGCACACTGTGGCCTTATGTTGATTCCCCAAGTTGCTATTATAGTGTTAAAAATGGCAGAAGGGGTACAGGCATGCCCCGGTGTCTTCTGGGGTTCTGTTCCAGAATACTGGGGGCTCCCTTTTTTAAAGACAGGGGAACATCAGTGGTTTTGCTGCAACAAGGTAAAAAAAGAAATTTGTCTAATGTTCCCCTATTTTTTTTTAATAGGTGTCCCAGTATCCATGGTATCTGTGGATAACTGAAACTGTGGATACTGAATCAGTGGCTACAAAGGCATTCCTGTAATTATATTTCTGTGTCATGTGTCTTTTTTGATGCATTCTCTCCCTGTTCTGGAAGAGGCAGGAGGTGTGGTCTGGAGGTTCTGCTGCCCTGAGTCTGTCTGAAGCTAAGTGGGAGCTGCTGGATTCAAGCACGGAAGGGACATGACTGGAAGTCATTATCATGCATTATCAGGATCCTCAGTGAGTTGCTGGTGTATGTGCTGCAGTGAGAGGGTGGACTGGAATGCTGAGAATGTCATTTGACAAAGAGACATATCAACTGGAGATCCTCTGTTTGATGTGATTTGCAACTATCTACAGAAGCTTGATACATGTGCTGTGCATCTGAGGAATACATCTGGAATACATCTGGAGGAATACATCTGGAAGATGTATGTAATACAAGAGGAATACATCTGGAGACCAAAATGTTCTATAGTGTATATAGAACAATATTCTAAAAGACCCTTATCGAGGGTAGGACAGCCTGCCTATGTAAACCACCTTGAGGGTGCAATCCTAACCTGGAGTTAAGCCAGCACAGTTAGGCCAGCACAGTTTGGCCAGCACAAGGGATACCATAAAGTATGTTTGGACCACTCTCAGCAGGGCCAACACACAGATGTGTGCCATCCTTCCTGACTCCGAGTTTGGTGCAAATGTGCTTTACGATGGCCTTTGTGCTGGCCCAGCTTTGCTGGCCTAACTGTGCCGGCCTAACTTCAGGTATTGCACTCTGAGTAATATCTGATGATAAATTTGAGGATGAAAATGGTGGTATATAAATACAGAAATAAATACAGGCGTACATGATGTGGAAGAGATGTAAACACATGAGCAAAGGGAAAGAGAAGAAGCAGAGTTCATTAGGGTCCTGATCCAATGGCCCATAGTGCTGGTGGTACGCATGTACCACCGGCTCTGGGTGTTGCAAATTTGCAGGGAAGCACATTCATGGAACCTAGTGAGGAGGGAGTGCTGGTGCTGAGCCTCAGTGGCAAGAAGATATTGCCAAGGAGCAGCGAGCTGTAAATTTTGCTGCCCTTCTGAAGGTCTTTTGGGGCAGAGGGGAGGTGGGGGAAGAGAGGAACTGGGCAGGGAGAGGGCAGAAGGAGGGGAGTATTGAGCCTGGGAGGGATGGAGATAGCAGCAGCCTCTGCCCCTGTATCCTGTGCTCACTCCCTGGCCAGGCAGCTCAGCACAGGCCTCTTTGATTCTGCACCCACTCAATAGCAGGTGCAGAGCCAAAGAGGCGAATTGCTGTTGGCTGAGGTCTACCCTTTCTGCAAATGCTCCCTTACCTGAAGGGACTCCTGCAGCTGTCTTGGTGCTGATAGGATACAGTGCTTGCCAATTTGGCACTGCTGTTCCACTGGGTGCTGAGGCACCATAGGATTGGGCTGCCCATCTACAGACTGTTTAAAATGTCTACATACAGGACTCTTAAGGAATCACATAACTTGGGGGATTCAATGGTCTACCCGGTTACCAACAATAAGTGGCCACCGCAACAGTTCAAGTTAAATACTGATGCTTGAAATAGTGTGGTTTGGAAACCTCTGAGCTGTATAGTATATACAGGCATAGGGAGCCCATCATACAGAAACCAATGATATAGCTACATGCAAGCAGCACTGATTTTTTTTTTTTTAAGCGCAGGGAATGTTCTTGCTGCAGCACTCCCTCAACACCTGTGTTCTTGGAAAACATAGGCATTTGATCTGCCAATAAGTGATCGATGACCTGAGATGCCCCAGTTAGTTAAACAACATTGTGAATCAACATCCAATTGCATTGCTGTACTCGGGGGAAGCCCACCTGCTGTTTCTACAGATTAGAAAGCATTCTGTCTTCTCCTGTTGACAAAAGCCATAGCACAATTTTCTGATGGTTCTAGAATGTTGAGACCTATCACGTATTGCTGCTACCTCTGGAGGTATCGTCGAGAAAACATCTTGATTGGATTGGGCCAGTCTTTACTGATTGATTAGTATCTGTAAATGAGATGCCCATGTGGATGTTGTGCATTAATGGGGGAGCAGAGATGGCTCCAGAAGTTGACCAGATTGAGCACAGGTCTATGCCCTAGGATGAGCCTATGCCCATCAGGGACCACACCTGCCTGGCTCAAATGCTTAGGGCATCACCCAAAGGTACCCTTGGGCCAACGCATGTTGCTTGCTGGGCCCAGGTATGCCACAGGCAGCAGTAGGTAAGTCGCCTCCATGCTGGCCAAGCTTGGCTTTTTGGGATGAGGGAAGATGGGAGATAGGTGGAGAAACGCAGAATGGGACAGGGGAGGATGGATGAAGGCAGGCAGGGTGGCCCAGGTAAAGGGAAGAGGTCAAGATCTGGCTGTTAGCCCCTGTCCCTGGGCCACATGACCCCAATCCAGGCCATGCTGGGCTGCTCAGATATGTGTCTGTTATTTAGCAGGTGCAGGTCCAAGCAGCCCCATTGGGCTGCCTGGGCCTTACCCTGGAGTAAGGGGACAAAGATCCCCTTGCCCTGCAGTGATCTCCAGCTGCCTCCTACCCTGGGTAGGAAGCCACACAAGCTGGCCAGCCTGCCTGCTCATGCACAGGTTAAGATTCGGATGCCCGACATGTATACCCTGCCTTTATGTCATGAAATGATTTACAATTAAAAAAGTAAACAATAAAATTGTGCAAACACCTGCATATAAAAGAAGCCGTAATAGAGCATTGAGGCTGCATGTTTAAGACAACAGCAGAACAAAGAGCAGGACCGAGCATGTCATTGCGATGTCAGAGAGGTAACTGCAATGACCTGCTGTATGGCTTGGTGCCCTGCCCCTTCTCCTTGTTGGCCAGAAAGTCTTGCGTTACCTACCTGAGTTCTAATCAAAGCCGTTTGGGGGCATAGAAGGGAGATCTGGAGCACAGAGCCTCATGTAGTGGTCATTTATCCATGAGATACAGTAGAAACATAAAGAGGCAAGAAGTGATACATTAAAGAGTTCAACTCTTGTACTGGGAGGAAAAAAAATATATGGAGAAGCATCCTCTATCTCTTTTGGAGACATGGTGCAATTGTCTGAACTCTGACCTCTTCTTAAACACACTGGTCGCATCCTAAGGACAGTGATTCATTGCTGGCCACCTTATCTGCATTGGAACAGACTCTCCCCGGGAAGCCTACCTTTGTCATGAACTGTAAGTACAGATTGCAGCTGATGCTGTCTTTCCTTGTGATGGTCTGAAGTCGGTTTACAGCGCTAAAGTGCTATTTTGTTTCCCTGGGAAAAAAAATTAAGGAACCAATAATGAGACACACAACAACTGTGGCCAAGTGGAATATAGTTACTGTAATAAAAGTACGCAGACTTGTGGCTGGCTACTTTTTATCTTGGTCAGTGCCATCTTCGAGAGATTAAAGGATCTCCTCTTTGTTGGTTTGTGTTAAGCTGAAAAAAATGTGGTGGGTGAAGAGTGGAAGAAAAATAAAGCATCCAAGTTTGGGTATGGCAAAATTGGGTATGGCAGCCAAGGTGTCGAAAAGACTTCTCTCTGTTGGCTGTTGCTGCTGGTGTGTGCATGCACTATTTTGCAAGAGCTAAGATCATCTTTCAAATTATCTGCATTGTTCCAGTTCGAACTGTACTCATATAAGACTTCTTGGATCCACCAACTCTTGACCACCAACTCTCCCGGGGAGAGATTCATTATTATTATTATTATTATTATTATTATTATTATTATTATTATTATATTTATACAGGCATGCCCCACTATCCACTGATTTGGAATGCACTGTTTCAGCTATCCACTGATACTGGGATGCCTATTAAAAAGACAGGGAAACATTAAACAAATCTCTTTGTTTTGCCTTGTTGCAGCAAAACCACTGATGTTCCCCTATCTTTAAAAAGACATCCCCAGTATCCACGGTTTCTGGTATCCATGGTGGGATCTGGAACTGAACCACAGTGGAAACTGGGGCATGCCTTTATACAACAATTATATCCTGCCTTTCTCATGCAGATGTAAAATTGATCATGATTCATTCCTGTTACCCCACTTCTGGGCTTCTGTTGTCACTGGAACTAATAGGTTATGGTATGTCTCTCTCCAAATATCATGGATGCTTCACCAATTTCCTAAACACTTGTTTGAGTTACCGCTAGTACATGCCATGTTTCAAAGTTAGGGCCACCCCTACAGAGTTTTGCTAGAATCAGTGGCGTCACTAGAGTTAGCGCTACCCGGTGCAGGAGGTCAGCGCGTCACCCCCCATGATGGATGACCTCCTCCCAAACCATACAGAAAAAATTACAATACCATATGCACTACCCAAATGCAGTGTTATTACTAGGGTTGGTGTTACCCCCAATACCAACTATAACTATACAGTTATAGACAACTATAAACAACAATAACTATAAAGTTATTTATAGTTAAATAAATAACTATAGTATAGGTCACCCAACAAATTAGTAACCAACCAAAAACCCGTGGCCAATTTGATGACACTCACACAATTAAATAAGGGTTCTAGTAATAGCTCTGATACATGGAAATGACAGCTGATTCATACTAATGATTTTTTTTAAAAAATTGTGATTTTTACATGAAAAGTTGTATTTTCAGTTTTTTGGTCATAGCTTTTGATAGAATAAAGATATGATACTCCAGTTTTTTTTTCATTGAATTCCTCGTGAAACTTCACATCTAGCGGTGTATAACATGATGTAGTTATTCTGTAAAATCGTGATTTTTTAAAAAATCACAATTTGTACATGAAAGTTTTTTTGTTTTGTTTTAGATTTTTGGCCATAACTTTTGATAGAATGAAGATATTACACTCCGGTTTTTTCCTTTGAATTCCGGGTGAAATTCTACATCCAACAGTATATAGCATGATGGTATTATCTTTTAAAACCACAATCTTAGCAATTTTGGTCCCTGGTGGTGTCATCCCCCCCTCCCCTGGTGCGCATCACCTGGTGCAGCCTGCCCCCACCTTCCCTAGTGGTGCCATTGTAACTGTATATGCCATTCAAGAACCCATTGTGCCCACATGAATTGTGCAGTACAGGCTGCCTTCTTTTGGAACCATTCTGCTGCTAATTTGTGGCAGATTTTGAAATTCTGGATATGTCTGTCTTTGATGTCTGTCTTCTGTCTTTGGATTTTATGTGACACAGTGAAAAAAGAAAGAACATGGATTTCTGACTTCTAAAATTAAATGTGTGCTAAAAGGTGCAATCCTAACCAACTTTCCAGCACCAGGGTAATGATGCTCCAAGGTAAGGGAAAAAAACATTCCAGTACCTTGAAGAGGCCTCTGTGACTACCACTCCACTGCAGTATGCAGAACATGCCCCACTGGCACAGCTAAGTCAGTGCTGGACAGTTGGTTAGAATTGCACCTTTAATTATTTGTGAAGAGCATGAACTTTGCATCTCAAAATGTTTCTAGAAGGTTACAGTGCAGTCCTATGCATGTCTGCTCAGTTCAATGGCACTTCATCCCAGGGAAGTGTGCATAGCATTGCAGCCTTAGACCAACAGAAACAGTGAGCTTATTTTGTTTGCCAACTACATTAATGCAGGACCTTAATGTAACATAAACCATTGCCTCTCTTTTCATCTGTCATCCATTGGAGGCCACCATGCTGTTGAATAAAAGCATCATTAGCAAAGAACATGTCTAAAAGATTATGAGTAATGTACACATTGTCTTTATTATCCATTACCCTGGTGACCATGGCAACTTCACAAGACGTGATAAATGGAGGAACTGTATTGTTAGCAGTGTATGTAGTTTTTCACTTATTAAATGGGAAAATCAGAAGTCCTGATTCAATAGTCTCAGTTGTGGAAGCCTGGGTGTTTCTGGCAGTGTTTATGTTAGAAGCACTGTGAGACTCAAATCCGGGCACAGAGATATGTAAACTGTTTCTTGCTTTTGCTCCAATGCTTAGAGCTAATCTAGATGGAAACATCAGCTCAGAGAGCCCTTTTGGGATTATACTACAATGCTGGTATATGCATGTGTGCCACATAATTTGAATTCTACCACTACCTCATTTGAGAGAGAAAAAAAAATCCTCTGAGCATGTTGAAAAGAAAAGCAAGACATTAGCAAGAAAAGCAAGGACTGGTGAAAGCCAGTCCTCCTTCTTGATGTGCTTTTTCCATATGAAGAGAGTGTGTACTATTAGGGAGCTAACCAAACCCACCTGAAGTAGGGCCTGTGCCAAGCTACCACCGTGAACAATTATGTTAACTTGGCTTCCTTACTGCTCACCCTGGCTCTAGATTAGTGGTTCCCAAACGTTTTAGCACCAGAACCCACTTTTAAAAATGACACTCTTTTGAGATCCACCTGGCTTTACCAGACCAAAGAAAGAAATGTTACACTTTACCAGCTGCTCAAGCCTCTGTTTTTATCCTTTTTACTATGGTGGTAGTTGTGTTGGGGGAATGCCTTCTGCAGCATTTGTGGAGCTCCACAGTCAGTAGATTGGGACCATTCTCGGGGCCAAACCCTTGCATTCCCTTTTGCCTGGCATGCGACAAGAACTGAGCATATTCACCTACTCAAGGGTAAACGTGCACATGCTGCCCTGCTTCACATAGGGCTCAGTACATTTCCCTTGACAGTACCTCAGCTTGTTAGTTTCACAATCCACCAAAAATTGGATCCTGATCTCGACCTACAGTTTGGGAACCACTGCTCCAAATCCTTTATTAAGACATTAAATAGCATCAGTCTTGACGCATTTCCTTATGAGAGCAGGCTGTTTTGTTTTTTAAACATGAGCTTTATTACATCCCCCCCCCCAAAAAAAAATCACTATATCACAAGGGAAAATAGTTTTGGTATTAAAGTGTTATTGGATGAATGAAGCTTGCAGGTTGGAGAACAAAAAAAAAGCGTTAAGTAGCAGTTTAGAAATACAGTAGACATATACAAATACATATTTTGTTTAACTCACTGCCTTGTGAAAAATGTACATTTACAGAATAAATTTGGGCCCTTTATTTTCATGATTATATTATTCTATATCACCACCTTTCTAACATACCTTTAATCAAAAGGAAGGGCGTAGATCTTTTTTAAAAAAATAGATAAATATGTGTAGGTGATTTCCATTTATCCTAGACTGATAGAGTGTGACTAAGCTTTATGATCAAACAGAGATTTCTACCAAGATTTCTACCAAGATTTCTCCACAGATCTTAGCCATTACACCACACTGCCTCTCACAACCCATGCATCTAGCTTCTTTTTAATCACATCTGAGTAGAAACCAGGTGCAATCTCTTTGCAACAGGTCTCCCACTCTCTTCCTAGAATGTAATTTTAGGAAACCATGAATCCCCAAAAGAATGCGAGGAAAGATGATAGCAATGATTATTTGGACTGGGTTCATTAATAATTTTGGATTTACTTTGCGGTTTCTGTTCATGTTGGGAAAATGCGTGCCGCCTTCTCTGTTTGCGATGGCCTCCCACTGCAAAGCTAGTAGTTGTTTCTCTGCTCTCACTGTGTCTCTCGTTCTTGGATTATTGCCTTTACTATGGAGCTGTCTTTTCGGACTATGCCCCCGGTAAGTAGAAATGATAAATAATCATGCGCGGCTGCAAACAAGGCCCCAAGTTGTTCAGGGAGACGCTTCCTCTGTATCTGCCATGGTTGTAACTGATGCACTGACTTTTATAGTGTGTTCCTTGTTTCTGAGGAGCCTTTTTTTTTTTTTGAAGTGGAACAAAAGAGCAGATGAGCTGACAATATATTGGAAGCTGATGTCTCAGGCTGCCTATGCTGCATACAGCAAAGCTCCACAGTTAAAATGTAAGATCATTTCACAATACCTCTGCAGGGATGGGTCCATATGCCCAGGTTGTCATCTTATTTGTTTTTGGTCTGGGGTCTCCCCCCGGATCCTGGCCTTACCTGGACCCGAGGGTTGCCTCTAAGGACGAGGAACAGCAGCAGCCTCCAGCCTCCCACCAGGGCCCAAGCAAGGCCCTCAGGGAAAGCAGGAGGAGGACCGGCAGAGGCAGATCTAAGGGAGGGCAAAGCTCTAAGTTTTGCAAGAAGCCCTACCCTGCAGTGGAAATCACTCCTCTCCTGCACCATTTTAGCCAATCCTCACAGGGAAAAGCAACATCTTGGCGTTGCTTACCGGCTACAGCAGCAAGGGAGAGGAGGGATTTACATGACAGGGTAAGGCTCCTTGCAACACTTAGAGCTTTGCCCTCCCTGTAGATCCGCCTCTGAGGACCGGCCAGGGTGAGCCAGGCCAAAACGCTGGGGACGGAGAGCAGAACCAGGAGTGATCCTGCAAGCCCTGTGCTCTTCTCGGCAGCTAGGCCTGTCTCAGGAGGAGAGGAAGGGGTGGAGTCTCAGGGGCGGGACCTAACCATAAAAAGTAGCCAGTAGCCAGTGATGAGGGCAGTTGTGTATGGGAAGGCAGAGCAGGAGGTTGTGGAGCAGGGTAAAGGACCAAGGGTGAAGCAACCCCCTTTCCCTGCGACTGGGCTGAGGCTGACATTACCTGCTCGAACCTTCCTGGGGCTCCCCGCATCCTCTTGTCGACAGGTACTGATTCACCCGGTGGGGTATGAATGAACCCCTTCGGACCCCTTAAGCTGGCCACCCCAGGACTGGGCCTGCGCCGGGGACGCGGCAATTTCGTTATCTGGGGCCATTCATATCTTCTAGGGCTTGACCATTTTTTTTGCATCTGATTGGAAGGCAGTAGCACGCAGATGATCGTGTTGTTGTTTTTTCCCCCTCAACATTCTGAGGAGTCAAGTGGTTTGAATGCATATGATGCAGCAACTTTGTTGAAGCGAAGCAGGCCCTGTTTGGATGCGGGGCAGCCCAATCCTGAGCAGCCTGGCTCCCCTAGGAGCAGTGGTAGCAAAAATGGCTACTGCTGCATCCCTTCCCCTGAGGAAAACCCCAACCCCTATAATGGTACTCATTGAGTCCCTGCTGGCTATTTTGCTGATAGAAACTCAAGCAGGCCTTGTTGGGCTGCCTGGCCTAAAGTGGGGCAAAGAGTCCAGTGGTGGAAGCCTTGCTGGATCACAGCCCCCATGCAGGCCTAATCCTCCCCTCCTCCTTCCCTGTTCCAACCGCTCCCTGCCTCTCCCATAGAGTTATTATACATAGAGAGAGCATGACGTCACATACTTGAAGCTTCCGGGTATAACCCCGCCCCTTTTTTCCCCTTTCCCATCCCTCCTCCCTCCTCCCAGTGTCCAATCAGCGAGCGCCTTGTGATTGGGCCACGCCCCCTTCCTTCCCTCAGTCCCCTTCACAGCCGCTGGTATGTTCAGTAATATAATTCTGCGGAATTAAACCTTGGAATTGCATATTAACTCATAATTAGGTTACCACTGATGTTTCTCCACGATCACACGTTGTTATTTTGGTAAGTTTTTGCTTCAGGAGTAAACGATTCAGCCCAAAACATCATGCAAAAACCCATTGGAAATCATTGGAATCAGCATTGTTGTGGGTTACGTCACAGCTAACCCCGCCCCCTGGATTCACTCGCTGGCCTATCTAGGTAATGGGATGGCCACCCTTTGGCCTCTCCCCCTGCCTTGAATGTACTTACCACTTACTCCTGCAGCTGGAGCAGCAGAGACCTTTCCTCGTGGCACTGAGGCCAGGCACTAACTAGCACCGGCCCAACACCAGCACTCCTTCCTCCCGTGGTGTTGCGAACGTGCTTTATGGCACATTTGCAACCCTTACAGCTGGTGGAATGCATGGGAGCTATGAATACCGCCTTGAGTCCCATTAGGAAAGAAAGATAGGAGGAAAAAAGTGGTAAAGCTTATCCTGCAGTTTCCAACTGTAGCTAGGAAGATGATGAGTGCGTAAGTATTTTATTACAGGGAAAAAATTCCCCATAGGTTGAAAACTAGCATGTACGACAAAGGATTCAGCTTAGTTTTTCCCCCACGATCATTGTCTTTTCTCACATGCAAGGTGTTCCTTTTCATCCTCTTGCAGCCTAAAGTGGGACAGACCAGGCACAGCATTACCACTTGATTTTGCAGAATGTATAAATTGGGTCTTTGGCATTGCTTATGGGGAAGGAAGGGAAGGATGAAATGAAATGAAGGGAAGGATAAAATGAATTAACTACGATGGATGTCCCCTTCTTCTCTCCCCTTCTCACAGCAGCTGCGCTGCAATTTGATTGCTGCTCACAATAAAAAAAGCAGTTTTGGAAGAACCACTAACTAACCAATAACAGTCAAAGGAAAACAAAAACACTAAACAATATACAGCACCAGAAAACAACAGCAACACAATAGAACTAAGAAGAAGCGCATATCCACGTTGTCAAGTGAAACAAAGCAGCAAGATCCTCAAACCCATCTCAGCTTTAGTAGGAGGTTATCAGTACCTCACACCAGCAACCCTTACATCTCTTCTGACTTTCATCCTAGTTCTATTTGCATGTCTAGCAACCAAGGGTAAAGACTATCATGGTTAATAAAAGCAAAAGATCAAGAATGAAGATCAGCAACAAAGCATACCGGTACATACCAGGTCACTTCAAGTTAAGGGTGGGGTTTTGTTGTTGTTGAAAACAGCCTTTTAGGCATTAGCAACCACTTTTTGACGGTTGAAATATCTGAATAAAAACACAAAACATCGCATTTTGGTATTTAAGTTATATTCCAGAAATTTAAATAGACTACTTTTTCAGTTAGAAAATACTGTGGCTGCATCTGCTGATTCTGTATCATCTACCTAGTATACTTTTAAAGCATTTAAAATTAATAAAAATGAGAACTTGGATGGAGAATGTAGAATAAAAACACATAACACCACAATTTGCTACTTCAGTCAAGAAACTTTGGAAAAAAATATCACACTCCCCTACCTATAGTCCATCTTTATAGCAATTGCTTCGTGCACATGTTGGGTGAAGCTTTTTCTAGTTTCATATTATCTTTTCTCTTATTCTTATTTGCTATTAGGCACTTCCTGATACCTTAAGAACATTAATTGGACTGGAGTCAGAGGCGTTTCTACAGGGATGGCTAAGCTCTAAGTGTTGCAAG
>JAJKFI010000076.1:4003745-4015268 GCA_029204185.1 Lerista edwardsae
TGTTGCTCTGGCTAGGGCTTTTCTTATTCATGGCAGGTTTTTTAGTTGGAGAAAACCATCATGATCTCTCTATAAAAAAGAGCCAGAAATCCCACTAAACTATAGCATCGAGGGCTGGCATCCCAGGAGTGGCAGGGCCCAATGTGGGGCGTTCCCGTGGGGACCCCCATCCTCCCCACAGGCACCCCACTCACCATACTGCCATGGCAAGAAGAGCACTTGTGGTGCCATGTGCAAACTGCTGCACCTGGAAACAGTTGATGGTGATGTGATGACATCACTGCCAACTGCTTCCGGGAGGCCCATTTTGGCCCAATGAGCAGCCTCTCCACTTGCCCTGTTGGCAGAGATCCTGGCTGCAGCAGCAAGCGATCTGCTCACAGCACCAGCACAAGACCCTCAAAGCATGGGGTCTAATTGGATGACATAGGCCACATTGGCTTAAGGCTGGCCCTGCTAGCATCACGCCAAGGAACAGAAAACATACAGTCCCGATGGAGGTGTTGTACTATATAGGTAGGGGCTGTCTCATTTCTCTGTGCCTCCCATTCAGTTCTGTCATGGTACGACCCCCCATACCAGTGAAGGAGTTGCAGGCTGGATGGCACAGGTAAAGCCATGATGTGTTGGCTTGTCTACGTACCAATGTATACCAATGTGTACATGCTTTACAAAAGCCTGTAAAACTCCACTGAATGCATGCAACCTTAGGTGGTTTAGAGGCGACCCATAGGATGCAGCGTTAAGGAAGTAAATGCTGGTGCAAATGTGCTTTACAGGTGTGCTTGCGACTAACGTAGGAACTTCTGCTGGCCTGCAAGTTAGTTTGGATTGCACTCTAAGCTATACAAAATCCTTCTTTATGTAGATGCTATTGTCAGCTGTCAAAAGCCACTGTTCTCTAATGTGTTAAACATACTCACTTTAAACAACTCCCAGATCATTAAAGTTCCTGTAATGTATTTTCCCAAATATACCTCTCCAAGCCAGAGATACAGTTTAACGTGTAATAAAAAAGATGTTAAACAGCAACAGAAGTAAAATTAACTTCAAGTGGCTGAAATTAGAGCAAATCACTGCTCTAACATCCAACTGTATTCCTCATTGCTGCAAATTTATTTGTATTTTATTAGGTGGCAAATGCACCCTCATTCCTCATAGGCACTAATAGGAAAAAAAAAATCATAAAATTAGTAATAGAATCTTAAGGGGTTTTTCCCCACTTATTCTAAATAGATTCCTGAACACTGGGCTGGATGAACACAGTTTGAATATTTAACAAGATTTCTCTTTAGAAGTGGACTCTGTTTCCCTCATAAGAACAGAATGTTGTTGAATATATTTGCATATTGTTGTGCTTGAAATTATATATGCACCAATTTTGTCTGTACCACAACTGTTTGGATGTAGATATTCATTTTAATAAGAAAGCATGGCAATGTTCCAAGTCATTGTTTTCTGGTTTGGGGAATAAATTGTCACTCCACCTCTCAAAGGAGTTATAAGATGATGTGAGGCAGATTGAGGGCAAACATGTGGTAATGAACAGAAGTCTGAATAATCTTGTTTCTTTTTCTTTTTATGATGGCTATGAATACTGTCCTATGGTGTAAACTGATGTTGATTTACTGGTGTAAATCAGTGTAAATTGATGAACAAGCAGCTTGGAAACTCTCTGGGCCAGTGGTTCCCAAACTGTGGGTCGGGACCCACTAGGTGGGTCACATGCCAATTTCAGGTGGGTCACGAAGCACCTAGAGCAACCATATTGAAAATATGGGGAGATGGGATGCTAGAAAGGCTGTGTGGTGGTGTCAAGGCTGTAAATAGGCTTTTTACTTTCTGATTCATTTTGCTATTGGCAAACGGCTGAGAAATAACCCGATGTATTGCTGTATTCTGAGGAAAGTGACAGGCTTTGGTGTCATAATGACGGCACTTCCAGGTTAATGACATCAGTTCTGATGGGTCCCAGACAAACTGTCATTCTAAAAAGTGGGTCTCGGTGGCAATAATGATACTGGGGCTTCAATCCTACCCATACTTTCCTGGAAGTAAGTCTCATTGAACACAATGGGACTTACTTCTGAGTAGACATGTGTAGGCTTGTGCTGTTGGAATGCTGGTTGCTAAAGAATGGCTGCAAAGTAGCTTTGCCTCCAGCATTTGGAGGGGGTATTTATCCGGCTTCCAGCTCACCCACCTTGTGTAGGCAGCAGCACAATGTGTAATGTCTTCAGCCAGGATGGTGTTGTGGCCAGGGCCGCTGAGAGCTGGTCGTTCTTCTCTGAAGGTGTAAGTTTCACCATCCCATGTTTGAATTGTGCTACTACATGTTGGCGCTTATGGATAAGACCTGGGCTGCGTTTCCACTACAGCTTTAATCTAGTCCCCAATGCTTTTTGGAGGGACTGTAATTTGTTAAAGTATCTGAGAGCTGTTAGACCAGTGGTTCCCAAACTGTGAGTCAGGATTTACCAGGGGGTCGCGAGCCAATTTCAGGTGGGTCACGAAGCACCTAGGGCAGCCATAATTGAAAATATGGGAAGATGGAATGCTGGAAAAGGGGGAGGGCTGTGTGGTGGTTTTGCTTGTGTCAAGGTTGTCAATAGGCTTTTCCCCCCTTTCTGATTCACGTTGCTTTTGGAAAATGACTGAGAAATAATTCAACTGATGGCCGCATTCTCAGGAAAGGAGCAGGCTCTGGCGTCACAATGATGGCACTTCTGGCCATGACATTGCTTCCAGGTTAATGATATCACTTTTGGTGGGTCCCAAACAGATTGTCATTCTAAAAAGTGGGCCCCAGTGCTAAAATGTTCAAGAACCACTGTGCTAGAATGACAGTCTCCAGAGTGCATTGGGGGAGTAGAAGTGCCACCTCCCCCTTCTCCTTAAGCCTGATCATGGTTCAACCATTGGACATACCTGGAAGATCCAGGTTCAAATCCTTGCTCAGCCATGAAGTGTCCTAGGTGACCGTGGGCCAGTCACTATCTCTCAGCCTCATCCACCCAGGGACGAACGAAGCCGAGTGCGCCCATGGCAGGGCGACGAAACCACGCCCCCAGCACATTGCCCCGTCCCAGTGCATCGCCCAGCCACGCCTCCCTGCACCCGGAATAGCTCCATTTTGGAGCGGAACAGACACGAGGGAGGGAGGGAGGGCCAAACAGCACGCGGGTTGTCCGCGGACTCCGCGCAATGGCGCCTTGCCGCTGCCAGCACCCATGGCTCACGCCACCCTGGGCTACACCCTTCCTCCGCCTCTGCACCCACCTCACAGGGCAGACACGGGGTACCAAATCAGGGCATCTACCAAATCAGAGCAGACAAAAGGAGGTAAGGAACTATGTACACCACCCTGAGCTCCTTGAAGACAGGGTGGTATAAAAACGTTGAAAAAGAATAAAATAAGAAAGAGTTGCCTAGGCAGGATGTGGATGCTTGTTCTCTTTTTGCACCATCTGGTGAGGCTCCAGCAGCACAATGCAGGAGGGGCATCCCACAAACCTTAGGTAGCTTTGATAGCTGGGCATCATTCACTCAGTTCTTGGTTGAACTGAGCAAGCATGGCCCAGCTGTCTTTATCCACGGTGCTTTATCCAACAATGCAAGAATGTGCTTCCTGATTCCTATCCCTGCACAATGGACCAACGTTTCCCAGCTTTGTTGTCCCCCTGAACAATATTGAGAAAAAAATAATGAGGGAGCAACTTCAAACCTGTGAAGTTACAGAGGTTCTTTCCAATCAAGGCAGACTGCATGTGGCATTATCTCCCCAGTACTTTACAGTCATGTGGAAGCAACCAAGTCTTCTATCCCCATGTCTGCCCCTAGATTTCTAGTTTGGTCCTCTTATATCTCCCCTTTTTTTCTTGCACTGATCTTTATTTCAAGATGAAACTGTGCTAAGACTAAAATATGAGTTCTAATTAAGAACAACTGAGCAGTGTCAGCATACTTCTGCCCTAAAGTATATATGTAAAAAGAAAAATAGTAGCTATAGCTATGAAATATTTCTAATACTTTTTGAATAGTGACATTTTGCCCTTGGTTGGGATTGTGGCTCAGTGAATAAATCCTGTTTCTGGAAGTCTCTCCATTTTTGAGAGCAGCTAAGAGAACTATTTTTTCTGTATATGTAAGGGTGTCCTGCTTAAACTGAATGTTAAGCAATGTTTGTCCCATTTAAGGATGGGACTGTTGTAAAGCAGAGCCTTCCGTATCAAAAGATTGAATGGCCAAACAGCCCACTCAAGAGATGCCCAGAGGTTACTTCCGTACCCAACATATTTTTTTCCCAATAAAAAATTGCCGGTAGGAAGGAATTGGTATGTGGAAAGCCCGCTTCTACATGCTGGTTCCGTTGCTGGATTGGAGATGCGCAGTCATGCTGTGATGCTGAGCTGAATGTGCAACATCCAATGTGATCCTGTAACGGCCGGTGTTAGGCTTAGCTACTGCCTCCATTTAATGTTAAGAACTAGCTAGTGTCTCATATCACTCAGAGGTGGGGGAGATGCCTGCGTGCTCACTGAGCGGTTCCTATGAGAAGTTGGACTCAAAACGAAGACCTTGGCCGCCGTCATTGGTTGATGTAATGAGAATGGGGCGATAAGATGCTGTCCACTTCAAAGCCCCGAATTATGTTTATGTTTTATGTGTACCAATGAAGCCAGGTGCCTGCCCCCCTAATGAGGGAACATCTTCGGTTGACCTCCTCATTGGCATCCCATTATCTTTGCACGTGACTGATGAGATGTCCCTTATCTATCACAGGTGCACAACAAGAGGCCTTCTAATGAGGGGAACATCTCCCACTTGTTGAGATGAAAGGTCTTTTAATAATGTGACCCAAGTAGTAGTTTGTCAGATATAATATCATTGTGCTGTCAAATAGTTTGTTTTTGCCAATTAGCACTGTCGTCCTGATAAGCAAGCACCTAGCCTATATAAGCTTGCTATAACTTTGGTTAAGTAGCAACGTGACTTCGGATGCCAGTATGCTGCGGTGTCCCTGCAAGCCGCCTGATAACACTTCAGTTTATCAGTTTTGCCTTAAGTTTTGCTTTGCTAGGTGATACCGGGTTTGTTTTAGACTTAGGAGAAATTGCATTTTGACTCTGGATTGAGCATATTCCTTCCTCTGATATCCAAAAACAACCCCCGGCCTATGGCTCAAGCTGCCCGGCTGGAACAGATCCAAATCTGTACTGTAGGTCAGAGGTGGAGATGCACGTTCGTAGCTGGCCTGCAGAGTGGATGAAACGGAGCATTTCCACCTGCAGTCTTGAGCTACCAGCTGAGCACAACCCACTCTTCAGTTTGGGATCAGATGTAGCACATGTCCCCTGTGGCTGTACAAAAGGAAAGGAGAATCTTGTTTTCCCCCCATTCACCCACATCACTCTAGTGCAGTGATGGCGAACCCATGACACGCGTGTCATTGCTGACACGGGAAGTCGTTTTGGGTGACATGCCAGCGAGCCAGGGATTGTTTGCATCAGCTGTGCATGCGGCTGAGAAGGACCTTGCTCAGTTCCCTACCAGTGTGTGACGTTGCGGACCAGCATTGGCTGCTGCGCGCGCGGTTCAAGGGCCAGGCACATGCAGCCACCGGCCTTTTTGCTTGTACAAGCCTGCCTGCCCGAGGTCCTCGCGCTGAGGGAAGACCGGACTCCAGCATCACGCAGGCTCGACTGTGCTGGGAGTCTGACAGAACGGGCGGCTGAGGCTCCCAGTGAGCCAGCTCAGGGAGCGGACTGGGGGAAGGAGTTGCAGGATTGGGCCCTTGGTTCCTCCCATTAGGGCTGCTTGGCAGGCTTCGTGGCGAGCAGCTCTGGTGAGCCATGGACCGAGCCGCTTTAAAATTGTCGGCTGGCCGGCTTCCGGGCGCAGCCGTGTCCGAGGCTTAGCAGCGGGGAGCACAGGCCGCCATGGGGGAGCCCGGGTGTCTTGCCTGGATTTCTTTCACTCGCCGACCTAGCGGCTGGGTAATCGCCGGCTGGTCAACTCCCGTGTGCGTAGCTTAGCTGGGTGGGCCTCTGCAGGGAGCTCGGGAGTCTTGCCATGCACCCCGCATGTGCAGCCAGCCGCGCACGGGACTCCTTTTCCTTGCTGCAGCCAGCACAGGGGCCTCGGACTAGCCAGCCAGCTCCCGCTCGCAGTCGCAGGGTCTTCGAGGCTTTTGCGGGCTGCTGCACACACGTGGTCTGCCGCGCACAGGCCTCCTTTGCTCGCCGTCAACAGCCCAGGTTTCTTGGGCGCCAGCTGGTCTCCTCACGCAGCCGCAGGCTAGGCTTGTGAGACAGGTGTTGCGCTTGCCTTGCCGACAGGGTTCCCGGGTCTTCACAGGGTGAGGGGTGCGGGGGGGTTCAGCGGGCTGCTATGGGCACGTGGCCGGCTGCGCTTGGGCCTCTCTCTGCCTCCTGCTGATTGAGTCATCCCTCTCTCTGTGCAGGAGATTTGTGGGTGGGCTCCCTGGATGTGTGGGGGCTGCAGAGGGGCCCCTTGCTCATGGGGCTAGCTGGGCGGTGCAGCCAATTTAGGCTGCTTCTCCCTGTAAAGGGCTTGGGTTGGCATTATTAGGATAGCCAGAGGTGGGGGGTTCGAATTTGGGTGGTTGTAAGGGGAGAAGTAATTGTTGCTGGCTTTTGTTACCTCCTCCCAGATACCTAAGCGGTTTTTTCTGGCCCCCCAGCCCCGGTTTGCTGCCCCCTCCTGTTTTTCCTTAGTGAGCAATTTTGCCGGGGTTACATAAAGCGACTTTACACTGGGCAGTAATTTGCTGGCTCAAATATTCTCTGAAGCAGATCTTCATTTGTTTGTATAATAATAATGCTATCTGGTTCTGGTCTGTAAAGAATTGTTTCTCTTTTACTGGGGGGGGGGGGTTGACACACCAGCAGAGTGAAGTCAAGAATTTTCTGAATTTTTGACACATGGAGCCAAAAAGGTTCGCCATCACTGCTCTAGTGTCTGCCCACAGGAGGAAGGACACTTTTTCTGGCAACATAAAAAAATGGTACTTCTGATCTTCAGCTCCTGTTACTTGTAAGCATGCCAGGATAGGGTGGGAGGAGCCTAGTAAAGCTTGTATTGGAATAAAGCAAGAACTCCGTAAGATATATATTCAGAGCATCTAATAGTTCTAAATTGCCACCAAAATATTTTACACTTAAGCACAAACTTTTGGAGACCATCATAATAAATCCTGCTGGGATATGTTACTCAATGCAGCGATATCCCAAAGTACTAAAAGTTTTTGGAAAGTGGTCACAGGTTGCTTCCAAGAAAGAACTAGTTCTATTCCGCCAATCTCTTCCCTGACTTGGGAACACCATTTTTAGTAATTTTTTATGACGACACTAAGTCCCCTCCAATAAACATTTATCTAATGATAAATTAGATAATAATTAGGATTAGATAATAATTAGGATTTATCTAATGAGGAACCTGAATGGCCCCCAGTAACAAATTTAGAAATAAGACAACTTCTAAGTAAACTTCAAACCGGAACGGTCGCTGGACCAGATAAGCTTCCACCTGAACTGTTCAAAGCTAACATGGATTTGTGGGTACCTCTTTTGGTTCACTTATTTACAGAGAAAGATAGAACTGGTATAATGCCAAAGTCTTCGACCCAATCTATAATTGTCCCTATCTACAAGAAGGGAGATTTAAAAAAACTCCCTGGCAGCTAATAGACTGATTAGCTTGCTCTCGATTGCTGGCAAGATGTATGCCAGCCATCTACTTGGCCGACTCTCTACCTGGGTAAATGATCAGAGAATTCTTGGCCCAGAACAAGCTGGCTTTTTAGCTGGTAAGTCTGTTCTGAACCATGCTATCCCATCTAATAACCAAGCAGGTAAAGCAGGCCAAGTCCCATCTGTACGCCGCTTTCTTAGATCTAAAAGTGGCTTTCGACACAATAGACAGAGACATGTTGTGGGCAAAGCTGAAGAACTTAAGCCTTGACTATAGATAGATATTTTTAATCCAAAGACTGTACTCCAATACATCCTGTAGGATTAGACTATCATATTATGGCAACTTATCTGGCCCAATTATCACAAATAGAGGTGTGAAACAGGGATGTGTATTAGCCCCTATTTTGTTTGTTAATGATCTTGCTCTGGCCCTGCGAAATGTGGATAGTCATTGTCCCAGGTGTCCCAGTCATTGTCCCCTACCAATACCTATCCTGCTATATGCAGATGATATGGTGTTGCTATTGCGCACCAAAATTGGTCTGAAAAGACGGGTAAACACCTGCCTTCATTACTGTCTGCATAACAAATTATTCATTAATTATGATAAATCAAAAATTGTAATATTTGGTAAAAGCTGGAAGCCCTCTTCTTGGATCTTTAATGGCAAAATTGTCCAGCAGGTTAGACAATTTAAATACTTGGGAATTTATTTCCATTATTGGTTAACTTGGGCAAGCCATAATCAAGCAATGATCAATTTGGCAAAACTAACATCGCAGGCAATTAAACGATTTTTTAACACATGGGGCAATTCCTTTATTCCTGCAGCAATGAGGATTTTTAAGACTAAAGTTATACCACAACTTTTGTTCGGGTCACCAATTTGGATGTCTGCCTTTAATTTTGCCGTGGAAAGGGTACAGGCTGCCTTTCTTTACAACATATTTGCTGTACCACACTGCGTGCCCTCTGCAGCCCTCTGCTTGGAAGCAGGAGTAACTCGATTGGAAACATCTGCTTGGTTACATTCTTTCAAGTTCTGGATTAGGGTATGTTACACCTCAATTAATGACCCTCTCGTCAAGGGTGTGCTAACATCCTGTAACATCTTCTCCGCCTATTGAATACAAACTCCTTATGCAAAAAATCCAAACAATGGGCATTGCATTAGACTCTTTAGGAGCTCTTTCACCATCTCAAGCTTTCAAGCCACTTAAGGGCAGGCTCGTAGATATGGAACATCAAGTCCTGTCTGCAGCTGTGCGGAAAAGGTGCGCCCCCTTATATTTTCATTTACCTCTAACTGTGTGCAAAATGGCCAATTACCTGGTTTTACTGGAAAATCCACAGGAACGCCGTGCTTTTATGTTGGCAAGGTGCAATGTTTTGGTTGGGAGATATCAATCTGCACCTTACGAAGCACGGCTTTGCCCTTGTAACAGTGGAGCCATAGAATCTTTGCCTCATATGCTGCTTTATTGTGACATACATAAGGATCTTCACTTGCCCTTTTTAAAATTCAATTCTTTTGAACCTCCCAGGAAGATCAGAGGAGGACGTTATACGCTATTTGTTAGCGGGTGATGATAAACAACATATAAAGCAAGTGACCATTTATTTAAACTTGCTAATGCAACGCCGTAGAGCCATATTTGTCACCAAGGAGCTGCTATAGTAATGGGAGATTAAGGGTCTTGAGTATTATTACCCACATTAGGCATTTATAATTTTGGGGTGGATGCACCTGCTAATGCTTTGTTTTGAGTATTTTCTCTCTCTCTCTCTCTCTCTCTCTCTCTCTCTCTCTGTGTGTGTGTGTGTGTGTGTGTGTGTGTGTGTGTGTGTTTATGCCATTAAAGGTTTATGAATGAATGAATGAATGAATGAATGAATGAATGACTGCTGTTTCATGTCATTATCATGATATTTAATCACATAGGAGCAACAAGGAAAACCTGCAACTGAGGGCCAAATTCTATCCAATTTTCCATCCCAATGGGGTGTGTGCTGCGTTCTGTGGTGGGGAAGACACGGAGTCCTCCTCAAGGTAAGGGAGCATTTGTTTCCTTAGCTTGTTGCTGCATTGCAGCTGCATCAGTGCTGGAAAGTTGGATAGGACTGGGCCCTAAGAGAAAGTAAAGATATCCTCTGTGTAAATGGGTGCAGGTGGCTTTATTTTAAAACAGGCATGCACCTTGCTGTTGTCATTGTCATCAGACAATGACATAAAGAGAAGCTCAAGTGAAAGTGAATAAAACTTGCTTGATGTTTTTGCAAGATCAGCCCAGTGGAGTAAGCAGAATACCTAAGGATCTCCATGTTCAGAAAATGCATGGGATAGATGCTAAGTCTCTTGCATGTGCTGGGCTGCTACATTTCAGTGGGCTGGGTTTTGACCAAGGGTTCCCCCCAATCAGAGAACGCTTCTGGCCAGGTCGACCCCTTAAAACTGCAGTACCAGAGGTAATGGTAGCACCTAACGCACCATTGGGGAGTGGGTGTCAAAGGAGGCCGATGGTACAGTCTCTGCCCCAGGATTCCCCTCAACCTGGTGCCAGCACACTGCACTTCAGAATGCTGGTGGAAGATCACCTTTTCAATTGCCCTTTCCACAGATCATTCATCCAGTTGAAAAGCTTGTGGCTGCAATCCTATACTTAATTTCCTGGGAGTAAGCACCATTGAACACAATGGAACATTACTTCTGAGTAGGCATGCATACGATTGCGCTGTGAGTCTACATTTATGCCACTGGGAGAGCATCCAGTCACATTTTATTGATTTACTAGCTTTTTGTTACCTGGCATTGCCCGGGTAACAAATGTCATCAGGACTGTCACCAATCAGCTTAGCGACTCCGCAAACTGTGGATTTGACACTGTCAGTCATTTCGGACATCTTATTTTGCACCCCTTCTCACCCCCCCCCCATGCTGATAGGGGCTGAACTCAGACTTAAATGGCATTGGGAGTGTCACCATTTGTCTCGGTGACCCCGAAAACTATGGATTCAACACTAATATTGGCCATTTTTGAATATTTTTACATGGCACCCCCTTCGCACCCCCACCCTTGGGGGTGCTAGGGGGGTTGTACCCGCGCAGTGTTTGTCGCCAGGCCGTGAGGCATATGTGTACCATGTTTGGTGCACGTCGCTCCAAGTGTTCCAGTGGGTCAGTGTGGACATTTTATTTTGCACCCCTTCTCACCCCCCCCCACGCTGAGGGGGGCCAAACCGGGACTCAAACAGTGTTGGGAGTGTCACTGCTCATCTCGGCGATCCCAGAAACTATGGATTCAACACCGATATCAGCCATTTAAAATTGTTTTTACATGGCACCCCCTTTGCACCCCCACCCATGGGGGCGCTAGGGGGGTCATACCCTCTCAGTGTTTGTCGCCAGGCCATGAGGCATACGCGTACTGAGTTTGGTGCACGTCGCTCTAGGCGTTCCAGCAGGTCAGTGTGGACGTTTATTTCACACACCCTCTCACCCCCCCCATGCTGAGGGGGGCCAAACCGGGACTCCAACTGCATCGGGAGCATCGCTGCTCGTCTCGGTGACCCCAAAAACTAAGGACTCGATGCTGATGTCGGCCGTTTCCAATTGTTTTTACGCAGCACCCCCTGCACACCCCCACCCGTGGGGGCGCTGGGGGGGTCTGACCCCTGCAGTGTTTGTCACCAGGCCGTGAGGCATACGCGTGCCAAGTTTGGTGCGCGTTGCTCCAGGCGTTCCTGAGCCTATGCAGAACATACACACACACACACACACACACACACACACACACACACACACACACAC
>JAJKFI010000076.1:4016510-4047752 GCA_029204185.1 Lerista edwardsae
TTTAAAAGGTGGGTGAATGTTAAAATTATACAGTTTTGCTGGCAATGTCAGTGTTATTCATGGTCTCAATGGTCCATTACCGATATATCATTCTTCAGAGGGAGAATAATACATTAATGGCTTCTTTCCTTGCCTAATGCTTGTCAACAATTGGTCTTCAAAGACTGAAGCAATTACTATTTGCATAGGAAACAACCCCCAACTTCAGTCTGGCAGAAAGTTTGTTTGCCACAGGCCTGCCTGGCTCCTTATGAGCAGTTGGCAAATTGCTTATTTTTCTAGCTTGTGGCCTGCTGTTACCTGATTCTAAGAACCATAGGAAACCTTAAACAGGAAATGTCAAAAGCTTCAGGAAGAAGCATGTAGACCAGTGGTGTGCATATTTACTCAGAAGTAAATCCCATGGGGTACAATGGGGCATATGTCCATGTAAGCATGCATAAATTAAAAAAGGTGCCTGAGCGGGGATATGATTGAGACATACAAAATTCTGCATGGGATGCATAGAGTTGACAGAGGAATGTTCTTTTCCTTCTCTCACAACACCAGAACCAGGGGACATCCACTAAAAGTGAGTATTGGGAGAGTTAGAATGGATAAAAGGAAATACTTAGCAGGTAATTAGTCTGTAGAACTTCTTGCCACAGGAGGTGGTGATGGCATCTGGCCTAGGAGCCTTTAAAAGGGGATTGGATAGATTTCTGGAGGAAAAGTCCATTGTGGACTCTGTATACCCTGCTCTGTATAAAACTATGCTCCTCAAAAGCCAGTACTGCACCTCTCTGAGGTCTGCACCCTAAGTTGATGTCTAGTTGGCCTAATGATAGCACCTGCCATGTCTGTGCCTATACCTACTTGCCTGGGAAAACTCTCCTTTACTGAATATAGTGGAACAACTGGCAGTGGTGCCGACTTGCTTCTAACATCAGGGGTGCCCATGGCCATGCCCCCAAAGTTGATGTAGTGTGGCCACGTCCCCAACATTGACGTGGCCACGCCCCTGACAATGACATGGCCACACCCCCTGATGTGGCCGCACCCCTGATGTGGCCACTCCCCCTGTCATCACCCGAGGCCGGTGTGTGTGATCGTGTGTCCCAGCCTCAGGAAGGGGTCTGCCGGCCCCACAGCTGCCTCTCCCAAGGCAGGGGTGTGCGATCGCCGCCACAATCGCACACCCTGGCCTCAGGAAGGGGTGCTGGGGCCACTGACTGGGAGGGGTGCTGAGTGCTGGAGGGGGCTGGCTGGAACGTGGGTGCTCTGCCCCCACGGAAAAAAAAACATGGGGCTGAAAAACCCATAGCCCCCCCCCCCAGTTGGTCCCCATGGCACACGGGCTAACTCTGTTTCCAGTAAAATCAACAGAAATCCTGAATGGGTGGATCTTTCTAACTTCTGTTTTCTTGCACTTGGGCACTGTATGCCACTTTCACATTGTTCCTTGTTAGTATCTCTTGCTCATAAAGCAGAAAGAAAAGACATTCTTCTTAATTCTTTGTGAACGCAATCCTAACCTGGAGTTAGGCTGGCACAGCTAGGCCAGCACAAAGGACACCATGAAGTATGTTTGGACCACTCTCAGAGAGGACAGCACACAGACATGTGCCATCCTCCCTGACTCTGAAAGTGGTCCAAATGTGCTTTACAGTGGCCTTTGTACCTGCCAAACTTTGCTGGCCTAACTGTGCCAGACTAACTCCAGGTTAGGATTGAGCCCTCAGTGGACCCATCATCTCAGGATTGAAATTGCCCCCATATGATTTCAGAAATAAAGGATTCCACCATGTTGCTGTCAAATTCACGTGGAAACAGGGAAGCAGGGGAGGTCTTTAATGGTTGCCAGGGCATTGAGGCCTAGTCACTAGGCTTGTACTTACTTTCTGCATTGCTAAAGTCATCCCATTTACCAGGTCCCAAATCTTGGCCTTGAGGCTTTTTTTTAATCTCATTCCCACTCTGAGAATCTATCTATTTTGCAGACTAATATAGATTGTAATTATCATGGCTTCTTCAAAGAATCTGGGGAGTTGCCATTTATTGAGGTGTTTGGGATTTGCTGTTAGAATCCGGAGTCCTGTTGATATCGCAGAATGACAGTTCGTTGGGAGAGGGGAATATTAGATGAGTTTTAATGATGCACTGTGGATATTGTATTGTGAATACTAGTATGTGGAGAGATTCAGGATCCTCTCCCCAGTCGGGAAAGGAAGCAGGTTGCTTTGGGGCAGGCGGTATCAGACCAGGGCCGACTCTCATTACAGCTTGCTGAGTAAGGATTTGTAACTGGAAGAGAGCTTCCCTCTAATTTCTGCGAGGAGTTTTTGCTAATAAAGAAGATACAACTTTGTACTTTCATGTTATTTTCTACATCTCTTTCTTTGATTGGATGTGGACTTTTGGCTCTCCAACAAGCTTCTGGTGGAACCGCAGGATAATGACCTTACAAAGAGAAGCAGTGCCCTTCATTGCACTTTGGAAAAAAAGCCAGAGAGCAAAAGCTGCTAGTCAGGGCACATCACCTGCATTTACTGAAGTTATTTCAGACAATCTATTCCAATGATGCCCTTAAAGTCTGGATCATAACACAGTAGAAGGACAAAACATCATTTTAAGGAAAACACAGAGATGCACACCTCAATACCATTCATGTCCACTCAGAAATAAGTCAATGGGGCTTAGTCCCATGTATGTGTGGGTAGAACTGCAGCCCTAGTTGGTCTTTGAATCACACAGCATGAACATTTTCTGTAAAACATTCGTCCCTGTTAACTTTTAGGACACCATACTGTGGATATTTACAGCGCAATCCTATACCCCCCTTTGTGCCGGCCAAACACTGTTGCAAACATGCCGTAAAGCTCATCCACATCGCTGCTAAGGCATTTGGCCGGCACAAGCAGCAGTGCCAACGCTAGGGCGCCACAGTGACTGTCGGCAGCGCCGGCCGTGTGCCAGTTGAGTGCCGGTGTTGTTCAGTCGGCGCAGGGCCTCCGCGAGGGCATTCCAGAGGCGTTCTGGGGGCGTAACTGGGCGGTGCAGCGGGCAAAGTCAGCGGTTGTGACGCAGGACGGCCAAAGTACCATATCCTAACGCCGGTTCCTGGCCATGGTGTTCCCAATTTGGGCCGCTCCCGTGCACGTTTCTCTGCACCTGTTATTTTGCCAGTGCAGATCCGAGCAGGCCCATAGGGGTGACTGGGGCTTATGCAGGTGCAAGGGGAAAACCTCCCCTTGTCCTGCACATTGCTGCTGCTGCCTCCGAATGGGCCTGTGGATATGGCCCTGCTATGTCGGCCTTACTAGGCCGGCATAAGGTAGGATTGCGCTCTTAATCTCCTTTTTCTGATCTTAACATTGCCACCCACACCCTTGTCCCTTTACTTCTTGAAGCTGTGCCCACAACCTTCTCTCTGAAAGTGCTGCCTGTGATGGACTGGGCAATGCTTATCCTGAAAGGAGTAAGCCAGTGGCTGTCAAAGTGGTGGGTTGCAACCCACCATTGAGCACCAAAACTGGGCCATTTTCCCTTAAGGGGAGTGGCCCAGTAATGGGTGTCTCAATGGAGTCAAAGTGCTCGCAGCACCGCACGCACCCAGGGGCTTTGGGGCTTACCTGGGGGGGCTGTATTGGCCTCCTGCAGAATCAGAGAGGCCTGCAGCCCCACTCTGTTGCCTCCCTGATGCTCCAAATTGTCCCAACTTGCAATTGAAGCTCACTTCTGGTTTTTGTGCAAAAACTGGAAATGCACTCTGATTTGCAAAACACTGATTTGCAGCATCTGCAAAGGGAGAGGGGCCACAGAGGCCTCCTGAACTCAGTGCAACCCCCCAGCTAGACCCCAAAGCTAAGCCCCATGGGTGCCCATGAAGCTGCAATTGCTGCGGTGCTGTTGGGACACCTTCCCCAGCCTCTGCCCCCACCAAGACTTACAGCAGCCTCAACATCCGAGTAGGACTTTGAGGACCACTGGATTAGGCCAATCGCCTTCCACTCAGGGCGGGAATACACAGGGTTTGAGTGCCAATGAGAAACGTGCATGCAGAATTCCAAGGGAAGAGGGGGATAGGGCAGAACAGGAAGGCAGTTAATCAAAGGACCTTGAGGTTGGCATCTAATTGTGGGGAGAGTGGGGTTCAGCTGTGCTGGGGCTGGGTGGAAGCTGGAGTTGGGGAGCTATACGAGGACTTTTCTCCTCTCAGGGTTGAACATTGGCATTTAGCTGGGTGGGAGTTCAGAGATCATGACTCTGCATAGTCTATCACTGTGTAAAGTGGCAGATCAGAGTGGAAATCACTTTGTGGTGAAAGAAAATCAAGTCCAGTGGAACAGTCCAGCTCTGTGAAGGGCAAATGGGGGTCCTGTCAGATCTGTAGTCCCAGGGTGATCATAAGGCCTAAACATAAGTAGTAGCTTCAGTGAAAGATAAGTCCTACAGAATAAGCAATGTAAACACTCTGAAAGTCATCGGGAGCTCTCTAATTCACTTCAGCAGTCAAACTGTCATCATTTAGACCTAAGTTGTTTGTGCCCAGTATGAAGCCATGAGACTGTAACTCTGTATTATGTTGAAAGAATCAGCAATCACAGAGGTAGTAAGCCCTGTGTTTTATTTTTTTGAAAGCTGGACTGCTACATAGTGGCATAGCTAATGAAAATATAGCCAGGTGCCAAGGGCAAAATGATGCCCTCATAGTGACATCACGGCAGGAAGTGATGTCACTTACAGAAGTGACAGCACAACTGGGCTTTTAAGAAAGGTGAAAAATGGGGGGGGGATCTGCATTCTCCCCCAGCAGCATGCCCCCTCCTGCTGCCTCCAAGCCTGTAGTCAGTCCCCAACAGTGGTGTAGCTACATAGTGGCATAGCTAATGAAAATATAGCCAGGTGCCAAGGGCAAAATGATACCCTCATAGTGACATCTAACATCCCCCATATGACAAATTATTCATTCATTCCTTCATATTTTTCACATTTTTATACTACCCTTCTTCCAAGGAGCTCAGGGTGGTGTGCATGGTTCCTCCCTTTCTTTTGTCCATGTTAAAAGTTATCTAAGCCAGCAATTTTTACATAACAGTTGCATTTTTGTTTTCAGGTTTTTTGCCATAACCTTTGATAGAATGAAGATATTGCACTCCTGTTTATTTCATTGCATAAACAACAAAATATAACATGATGATAATATTTGTAATTACCAAGGTTTTCACAATTCTGGCCACTAGTGTCGAGCTCAGCTTGTTGCCCCCCCCCTAAAGCTTGTTGCCTGGTGCAATTGCACCCCCTGGCACTTCTCTAGCTATGCCCCTGCTCTGATATGCTCTTGAAGGAAGGCTCCTAAAACACTGTCTAGACACTATTTTGTGCTCATAGTTTAAAGCCACCAAAATTGCAACCAATATTTTTATAGTACACATCCCCACCATACACACCTTTTGTTAATGCACTCCTATCATTCCTTTAGCAAGATAAGCCTGTCATGCTCCCTTCTTCAAACAGTGCTTACAAAGCACTGAGATAGGGCTTCATCTGGAGAAAGAGGAAAGAGAAGTAAAGTTGTCCTCTCACTTTCTGTCCTTCTGCTCAATTGAGCATGTGTGTGACAAGGTGCCTGATGTGTGACTATGTGTGTGTGAATCATGGGCGCCATCTGGGGGGGCTCCGGGGCTTTGGGTGTACACGGGTTTTTCCCTGTGGGAGCAGAGCCCCCCACATTAATGCCAGCCCCCTTGGCATCCAGCACCCACACCCAATCCGCCCCAAAGCACCCACAGCTAAACTGCACGGTCTTTGGGAGACAGACTAGTGAAGCGCGTGACACCACTTTGACTCCTGGCGCATGCACATGATGTCTGCCATCCTGACGGAGGGAGCTCCGGAGCCCTGGTCTACTGGCTATACTTATAATGGGTAGCTCTGGAGGTCCCAGGTCTACTGATTCTAAGTACAGCCGGTAGACCTGGGCTCTGGAGGCTGTGACTATGTTACATCAGGGGCATGGTCACACCAATGTCAGGGGCGTGGTCACATCAACGTTGGGGGCGTGGCCACATCAATGTTGGGGGCATGGCTATGGGCATCCACATTTATGAAAGCAAGTCGGTGCCACTGGTGTGAATGCATAGTTGCCCAGAGCTGGGAAAATTAAACAGGCACCGCTAGATGGAGGAGATAGGCAGGCAGTGCATCAAATATGGTGTGTGAGAGAGAAGGGGGGGAAATGTTTGGGATGGGGTTCAGGAGAATTGACTTTTTTTCCTCTCATTTCCTGCTCCAACTATTGTTTGTTCATGGACCCCCATGTTCCAAATGTACTTATTTGGCTGGCCTTTTGCCTGTAAATACAAATACAAATCTTTCAAATTTTGAAAATTATAATACTGCATTTTAGGAACAAGGTTTTATATGGCACAAGTTAAAAAGAAGACAATTTTGTGGGAATTCTATGTGAGCTTCCCAAGTGGTAAGAAACGTATATTTGTGGTCCCTGTGTACATGCCTAGAAAGAGGGCATGTGGTTTGACCACCTTGCTAAGGAAGTCTACGATTTGGTAACTTCATGGAAATACCTGAATGGGTGAATATCTGGAAGTCCCAAGTAGGCTGCCTTCAGTTCCAGGATGGAGGAGAAACAGGGAATGACATTTCGAAGTGAAAGAACTTTTAAGTATTCAATGCCCGTACCCACACAGAGCCTATAGAAACAGTGTCTTTACCCTATTTTCTCTCAGCCCCCATGATGAAGGGCTGTACACATATGGTGTGTATTGAAGTCCTCATATAGTGAGTAGTTAAATTGACCTACCACATGACACATGTCTGCAACTCAAGAGGGTCGATCAAATGATGCACCACTTGTAGTATATTCCACGATTGTCAGAGCCACACAATGGACATCCTGACCTGGATATCCCATTCAAGAGCATTTTGTGTGCTGCCGGTGTAATTCACACGTGCATCTCATGTGTTTTGTACAGGATCACGGTCCAATTCATGCTTAGGACATTACCTGCTCCCTGGAAATTGTTTTTCCTCCTAGTCTTTTCTCCTAGCAGTTTCATCTGACAAACAGTGCAGTCAGCTTCCCGCTCCTGCTTGGTCTCAGATAAGTTTTCAATTCCACACATCTCAGGTGGCCTAATAGCTGTTTTGTAGGTGGCAGTTTTTTGATTTAGTAGGCAACGGAGTTCACCTGGGTACCCTGGTTTGCTGTTCGATTCAGAGCTTTGGCTGTTTGTGCAAGTCGTTTCTTTCTTCCCTCATTGACCATTATTTTATACTGATCACTGGGCTCTTGCAATTGCAGTATAACGTCAATTGTGCTCCAATGCATTTGGAAATGATTGCACTTCTGCACCACACTGTGTTCAGGAGCAAGGAAAAGGAATCTTTTCATATTCCCAGACAGATCCTGGAGTTTGTGATGTTAGGAAAAAAGACAGGTTGGGCTGAGCACAAGTGTGCTTGCGCTAGTAATTCAACAATGCAAATAGGTTCCAAGCTGTTGTTCTGTGTTCCTCATCTACAGTAGTGCTGACTTGGGCGTGGCACAGGGGCAAGTGGCCCTCCCAATATTTTGTGGGCGTGGCTGTGCCACCCCAATATCTCACCGCTGCGCCCCCACGCCCCCCTGCAAAGAGCAGAGCCAACCACGAGCATGCAGCAGGGCGGGGGAAAGTGGCAGGGAGAAACTGTGCACTTCTCCGGCTCCCAGAGCTGGGAAGGCGTGCTTGTTCCCCCTGCTGCTGCTCAGGCAGTTGGGCAGACCATCAGTGTCTGCTTTCCTACCTACAGTGACTTGCATGACCTGACAGTATAGGTCTAGTTTTCCCAATAGTTTTTACATGTTTTTGCACTCTGATTTTAGAAGGTGCAATTTCAAAAAAGGGAGAAATTACAAAGAAATCATGTTTTTAGCGCAGTGCATCATGGTTGCAAGGAAACACAAATGAGCTTATTTGCAAATCAGGCGCGTATCTTACCTGTAGCACCCCATGGCACGAGCCATGGGGCGCAGGGCAGTGGCGGGGCGCCATTGTGTGTGGTCCGGGAGAGACTGCGCGGTTTCTGGCCCGCCCACGCTTCCCTTACGCTCCGAAATAGAGCGTTTCCAGGGTAAGGGAGGCGTGTCTGCGTGACGCGCGGGGGCGGGGCGACGTGGGGGGACGCATGTTCAGCGCCTGCCATGGGGCGTGCTCCTGGCCCGGACCGCCACTGTTGCAAATGAGTCACTGTTTTTGTAGGGGTGGGTGGGTAGACAGAGATAGCTCTGCAAGATTGGTCTGAAATCTGTCACTTTTTTCAATACTGTTATCTCTAGCTGCACATCTGCAATCTCTTTGCTTTGGATATTCCATGGATATCCGTTGTATCATTGCATAGTGCTTCATTCACACAAAGTAGCACTATAGCATTGCCACACATGCAATGTCCAGCAACCTATGTGGACAGATATGGTTTGCTATTCAGATGCTCGGTCACAGCTTGGGCAAGCTTCTTTCATAATACAATGGGTGTGGGTGTGTCTTGGCGCCTTGTACACAGGTCCCACTGCCTCCTTTCCAGTTATAACATTTAATTAGATTTGTAGAAAAGATCTATACAAACAAAAGTGTGTGTCTTTGCACTGAATCAAAGCTCAGATGAAGACTTCCTGTAGCATCTGTCAAAACTTGCACTCCTCATTTGGATGTCCAGGATCAGATTGACAATGGGCATGGAAGAAAGAGCTGTCATTCCTCAAGACACTTTTGCTCATTTGCCCGCCGTGTGTGTTGGTGGAGGCTCAGTCTTGCGCTCTCATATACGTTTTCTGTGCCACATGTTGAGTGCAATGGGATACTTCATTCGTTAAATGTCAGCAAGATATCTGAAATAGAGGTGAACTATCAGATGCTGGCAAGTAGGACGGCTAGGTTTGTTTGTTCATTTCCATATGCTAGGACTCTGATTGGACTAATTCAAATCAGAATGACATCTGGCCTGCACCTGCTCCTGTAACCACTTCTCTGGCCTAATTATTCCTTGCTTCCCTGTTCCACATTCCGCAGCCTCCCTATAGCCATAGTACATGTCCCCTACAATTCCTAGATCCTATGTATAATTTTTCTTTATTTTTACTGTGGGCACCCCCTCCCCGAATTCATTTTATTTACTTTTCCCCAGTATTAATTATCCCTTTTCCCCATTTGCCTATCCTTGTGTACTTTTCTGAGGGCGCAATCCTAAAGTTAGGCCAGCACAGTTAAGCCAGCAAAGTTTGGTTGGCACAAGGGACCACCGAAAAGTGTGTTTGGACCACTCTTGGAGTCACAGAGGCCAGCACACAGACGTGAGCCATCCTCCCTGATTCCGAGAGTAGTCTAAACACACTTTATGGTAGCACTTGTGCCAGCCAAATTTGCTAGCTTAACTGTGCTGGACTAACTCCAGGTTAGGACTATGCTCTCAGTCTACTTGTTCCATATCTTAGACAACCTCCCCCTGGGATTTCTTACAGCATAATCTCAAGGTGCGCTCCCTTACTGTAGAGGAGGCTCCAGCCTCCCCTATGTGCTCCTCGGATCCAAGGAGACAGCATGGCCCAAATCGGGGCCTTGCGGCCTCGCTGACGGACTTAGGGTGTGGCCGTATGGCCACCTCCCAAGCCTGCCCAGGTCCCACTCAAGTCCTGCCTCCCCGCTCCCATCAATCCCTGTCCTGATATGGGACAGAGAATCCCTCGCGCTGGCCGGCTTCGGCCAACGCGAGGGAAGCGCTGTGCGGGTGCAACAGAACCGGAGCTGCCAGCAGCATCGGTCCTGTTGCCTTAGCGCCGATGCAGGGATGCTGCTAGGCACTCCCACGTCAGCGCTAATGGCGGAGCACCGACACAACGATGTTGTGTCAGCGCTCCACCCCCTCTAGGATTGCGCTGCCCGTCCCATGAAATTCAATAAGTTTACACTTGAATAAGTATGCATAAGATAGTAGATCTTGAGTTCCAGTTCTCAGCCACCACTTCCTCAGTCTTCACTTCCTTTTAATGACATGCTGGCTCATGTGGAGTTCTGACCAGTGCAGCTACTCAGTCTCCATCCTTTTTCTGAATGTTGCCCTTCCAGCTAGGCTCTTAAAGAGAATAGTCTTCTTCTCTTCCCTATACCTTGTTAGATCTTCCTGCCTTTGCTCCCTCTACCTACAGTATCATTTCTGGTTCACCCAGCCTTTTGATAGCCATTGGGGAAATCTATACCCCTCCCACAAGAGTGTAGAGGTTGGGAAGACTAGAAACCTCAGAGCTTGACTGGAACATTTCCTGCTAAACTGGGGGTGCTCAGGCCTCACAGTTTAGACACTGAAGGGAAAGGGTCACAGGACCATCAGCTCCACCTGCATATGCATGTCCCGTTGTAATTAACAGGATTAAAAGTGCAATCCTAACCTAGAGTTAGGCCAGCACAATTAGGTCAGCAAAGTTTGGCCAGCACAAGGGACATTTGGACCACCAAAGAGCATTTGGACCACTCTCAGAGTCAGGGAGGATGGTGAACCTCTGCGTGCTGGCCTCTCTGACTCCGAAAGTGGTCCAAACATATTTTATGGTGTCCCTTGTACCAGCCAAACCTTGCTGGCCTAACTGTGCCAGCTTAACTTCAGGCAGTGACGTTGTGAGGGGGGGGCAGGCCGCAACAGGTGACGCGCACAGGGGTGTGTGTGACACCACCAGGGAACATAATTGCTAAAATTTCGGTTATAAAAGATAATACCATCACTGTTGGATGTGGAATTTCACCCATAATTCAATGAAAAAACAAACAAACCAGAGTGTAATATCTTCATTCTATCAAAAGTTATGGCCAAAAACCTAAAACCCAAAAATAAAACTTTTAATGTTAAAATCACATTTTTTTTAAAATCACGGTTTTACAGAATAATACCATCATGTTTTAAACTGTTAGATGTGGAATTTCACGAGGAATTCAATAAAAAAACCGGAGTGTCATATCTTTATTCTATCAAAAGCTATGGCCAAAAAACTGAAAATACAACTTTTTATGTAAAAATCGCGATTTTTAAAAAATCATTATCATCAGTCAGTTCTTATTTCCATGTATCAAAGCTAATACTGGAACTTTTATTTAATTGTGTGAGTGTCATCAATTTGGCCCTGGGTTTTTTGTTGGTTACTAATTTGTTGGGTGACCTGTACTATAGTTAATCTATATATATATAAATGGACGTGGGTATGTGGGTGTCTGTGTCTGTCTGTCTGTCTGTCTGTCTGTCTGTTATGCATAGGCTCGGGAACGCCAGGACCGATCCGCACGAAACTTGGCAGGAATACACCTTGCAGCCTGGAAGGAAACACTGCAGGGGTCAGACCCCCCTACAGCCCCCGGTTTTTCGGGGAGGGGGGCTAGAACGTCCAGACCAAGGGGATTGCATTGGACTAGAGGTCTGCTGCCACCCTGTGGTCACACACGATTCTGCAGGTTATCTGGTAGGCTTGCAGTAGCTCAAAACCGAAAGTGAAACGTCTTCCCAGTCCCTCAGTTGCCCAGGAGACAGAGCAGGTTCCACACAGTTCCAGCACCCACTCGGATCTGAGATGGACGTATTTACACAGAGCTCACTGGCCAGCTGCTCCCGTTTCTCATACTTCACTGCTATCCCACCAGATTACCTGCAGACCTGGTTCAGAAAGTGTGACAGTTTCAGTTCGCTCTCTGGGTTGATTGTCTACCTGCTTCCTACTTACTTTCACAGTGATAGTGTGCATTCTGGGCTCAGGGTCCTCAATATTGGGGGGGGCCCTAATTCATTCCGTCTCCTACTAGAACCTAGGGATACATTGTCCCCCGGGCAACGCCGGGTCACAAACAGCTAGTAAATAAATGAAGTTGCTGTATGGTTTGGGAAGAGGTGATCCATCATGGGAGGTGACGCGCTGATCTCCCGCTCCGGGTGATGCAAACTCTAGTGATGCCACTGAACTCTAGATTAGGATTGTGCCCCAAGTCAACCAGAATTACTGGATTCCATATTTGCAGCTACCAACATTAGAATCTTCTACTATACGTACTTGTGAACAAGCATCTTCCCTGAATCCTGTAAGATCTTTCTATCGAGGGGAAGAGACAATCAGACAGAGGGAGCAAAGTCAGGGAGATCTCACAGGATGCAGGGAAGATGCTTATTCACAAGCACTTCAATTCCAATGTTGGAAATTCCAAGTATGGAAGCAAATTTAGAAATTAATCTGGATTAATTAATCCCAATGAGTCTGAATGACTTTAAAGCTGCAATCTGCATCCAGCTGCATATGCATGCTCCCTTGAAAGCAATACGATCAATTCCATACTTGCAACTGCCAATGTTAGACTCTTCTAAACACTTGTGAACATGCGTCTTCCTGATTGCTTTAATGATCCCACTTCCAAATTCAGGCCCATGTACCTGAGAGCTCTTAAAGCAACCACTTTAAAAAGTGCATCTTTCTCCAGTTAGCAGGAGTTGCCCAACATATATAACTTATTTTTCCCCATCTTGTGAGGAAGCCTATGCCATGTCTTCCTGATGAGGAAGCTGCTTGAACCATTCACTAATAAGGCTATGCCATATCTCTGAGACTAGATGCAGTAGGGCCAAACTGATGCCATTTTTGGAATCAGCACCCCAAATTCATATAAAACCACCATAAATTTGGAAAAAAAGTTTTTCTGACCCTCAGTTTCACAGGTCTGTGTTTTTAGGCCTATGCTAGGCCCTACTTCTATTCTTCTCCTTGTACCAGATTCCTCCTCCCCTTTTTGAAGGCTTGGGATATCACCAGGTTCTGTCGCAGAAATCTCAGGTCTTTGGATGCATTCAACATGGTGACCGTAGTCACCCAGAGCTCCAGCATATGCCCTTAAAAAGTTGTGATATCCTTATATGTTAGTTTTGGGATTGGGGGAACGGCTCCATAATTTATGGCTCTGGTTCAGTGTATCGTTAATTTCACCATCATTTGGGCATACTAAATGTACTTTCCTAACTTTTCAACTAATATTTTATGTGACTTAAAGGGGAAGAAAAAAAAACCCTAAAATTCTTTATTATGAGATAATGATTCCCAGAAATTGTACCAATCTGACAACGAAATAAGATTTATAATGAACTATTAATTATTGTGGCGAAAGGCTCTCAGGGTTGTCATATGAGCCATCTTCAGTTTTAATAGCTGACATCCTAGCCGATTTATAGCTCAACAGTTGTAAATATGTCACACTGGCTTGCTGTCCTTGGGTATGGCTTAACTTGAAGATATGGGCCACATGATCGTCTTGAAGCTAAAGCCAATTATGCATCTTTTGTACTCTTAGTGCTTAAAAGGGTGGGGCAGCAGAAGCCAGTTGCTTTCAAGTCTTTCAGTGCTGCTTCTAAATGGTTAGAAGATTCTAATGTTGACTGTTGCAACTATGGCAGTGTTTCTCAAACTGTAGGTCAGGACTTTTTGGTGGGTTGTGACCAATGTCAGGTGGGTTGCAGGAAGCTGGAAGCAGCCATCTTGGAAGCTGCAGACCTTACTCTTGTTATATTCCTTTTGTGAGTGTTAACAGTTTTAATTTTCTAGTGAGGGTTATTTTTAAATTTTATTTTTAGTTCAGTGCTTTCACAATATTTTGTCCTCATCTTACTTTCTGTCAGGGCTGTTTCACGGCTGCAGTCCAAGAACGCCAGTTTTCATTCCAAGAGTGTCATTTTATTATGTCACAATGATGGCACCTTTTGCTTGATTATGGCACTTCTGGCTATGACATCACTTCTGGTGGGTCCCAACACTAGTACCATTCTAAAAATTGGGTCTCAGTCTAAAAGGTTTGAGAACCACTGAACTATGGCATCAAGGTTAGAAGTTATTTTTGGATAATTAATTTCACATTAATGGGTCTAAATCTGAGTAGGAAGTGCTCACATGAATGAACATAACTAGCAATATTTAATAGCCATCAAGACAACATGCCAGTCCAGTTCTTACGTTTCTTCATGAGCTGCAATTCCTGAGAGGGCCACTAGAGGGCCACATGCGATGTAGCGAAATTTGGATGGGTAAACATTGGCTAGAAAGGATGTGCTGGTGGCATCTTTCAAGCATATAAAAAATTGACTGACACAGGAAGCCTCATTAATTGAGGTTAATAGCATGATAATTGTTAGTTATCCAGTTTGTCGTTCAGTCTCTTGTTTCTCTTTGATACTAGTGTTTAGACATGATGTTACCTTTCCACCCTTCACACCTACATTGAAAAATTACTTGAAACAATGCATTGATTTAATGATCCCAGTTCCAATCATTTTTCACTATATTTGATGCCAAGACATTGAACAGTTTATATATAAAGGGCCCTGGCTTTCGTGGGACTCTCAGTTCTGCAGAATATGTGGTAAAGCACAATCTTCAGCAAGCCTGCAATTTTATACACACACATTTGGGAGTAAGTCCCATTGGACTCGACGAGGTATATTTCTGTGGAGACATGCCTAAGCTCCTTTAAGATCAAGGGCAAGGAGCACATGAATGACTATAAAGCTTCAATCCTGCATCCAGCTCTATATGCATGACCCACTGGAATCAATAGGTTTCCTTACACACAACTGATGGCAAGATTGCAACAATGGTTCTGCAAATTCGACAGGACCATAATCCTAAATACAGAAGCTTAGAATACTGGGAAAATATGGGGAGAAATGTTAGAAAGAAAGAGAGCACTGACTATAGGCCCTTTTTGATCATCTCTATGGAGGGACATGGTGGCACTGTGGGTTAAACCGCTGTTGTTGAACTTGCTGACTGGAAGGTTGACAGTTCAAGACCACACAACAGAGTGCGCTCCAGTTGCTTGTCCCAGTTCCTGCCAACCTAGCAGTTCAAAAGCACGTAAAAATGCGATTAGATAAATAGGTACCACTTTGGTGGGAAGGAATCAGCATTCCATGTGCCTTGGCATATAGTCATGCTGGCCCCATGACCACGGAAACTTGTCCTCAGACAAATGCCAGCTCTTTGGCTTAGAAACGGAGATGAGCACTGCCCCCTACAGTTGGTCATGACTAGACCATTCGGTTGTGGGGAAACCTTTACCTTATGCAGTGTGAAGTGAATGGGGCTGACAGTGACACATCAAAGGATACCTAGTGAGTTCATCGCAGAGGCCAGATTGGAACTCCCTGGTTCACAGTGCAGCTGGTTAGCTTCTATGTTGCTCTAATGCAGTGATTTTCAACTATTATACCATAAGGGGTGTAGCATGCCTTGCCAGCTCTGGGGGCAAGGCCTACTTTGCACCCCCAAACCCCCTGAGGAGAACACCCACCATGTTCTCCTTGGAGGCAGGGATTTAATGCATCTTTCCCAGAAGCTGGGGGAGACACACTGAAGCTTACAGAGTCTTGCCTCCAAGAAGAGTGTCAGCTGCATTTGCCTCAGAAGTGGGGATTTGGTGCATCTCTCCTGGGAGCTGGGGGAGGAGCGTTGAACCCTGCAGAGTCATGCCTCTGAGGAGAATGCCATCTGCCTTCTCCTCTGAGGCGGGACTTCGGCACATCTTCCATGGCTTCAGGGCACAATCCTAACCTGGAGTTAGGCCGGCACGGTTAGGCCAGCAAAGTTTGGCTGGCAGAAGGGCCACCGTAAAGCCCATTTGGACCACTCTCAGAGTCAGGGAGGACGGCACCTGTCTATGTACTGACCTCTCTGACTCCAAGAGTGCTCCAAACATATTTGACAGTGTCCCTGGTGCTTGCCAAACTTTGCTGACTGGCCTAACTGTGCCAGCCTAACTCCAGGTTAGGATTTCGCCCTCAGTTGAGGTGTGTGGAGGCCGGCAGAGCCCCACTTCCGAGGAGAACCCCTATGTTCAACTGATGGCTTCAACTGAATTCTTAGGGATGCGAAATTTTGTACCCCTAAGAATTTTGCACCCGGGTTGACCTCCCCCTTGCCCCCCTCACGCTATGCTTCTGCATGCCATGGCATATTGGTGTGCTGTGGCACATTGGTGTGCCACAAATGGTCTGCAGGTATGTTGCAGGGTTGGGGGGATCATTTATTAGTGGGGCAATTGGGGGATGTGAGAGCCCAGCCAGCAGTGCAGCATGCCTTGTCAACTGTCAAAAAAACCTGATGATGTGCCTTCACAATTTTAGCTCCTTCTCAGTGTGCCATGAGATGAACCAGTTGAAAATTGTTGCTCTAGTATAAGGACTGGAAAAACAGGATTGATGGCTCCTTCCTAACACATTATGTCGTGGGTACACAGGGCAGTCTGCACATGAGTTTGATGCCCCACCCATACCCACAAGTGACAGTGATGCTTGTGTAGGGAAAGCTTAGCAAGCATTAGAAGATAGTGTAGAATAGAAATTGAGGAACTGTGCTTGGTAGATGGCCTTGGACAAGCTCCTGTGCTGCAGTCTCATGCATACCATACGAAGCAGCCCTCTTCTGAATTTGACCCTTGGTTCACCTAACTCAGAGCCAATCGTAATCTGGAGTTAGGCCAGTACAGTTGGGCCAGCAAAGTTTGGCTGGCACAAGGGCCCCTGTAAAGCATGTTTGGACCTCTCTGCACACAGACGTGCACCATCCTCCCTGACCCGAGAGTGGTCCAAACGCACTTTGCAGTGGCCCTTGTGCCGTCCAAGCTTTGCTGGCCTAACTGTACTGACCTATCTCCAGGTTAGGATTGCTCTCTCAAGATTGTACGCTGCCTGCCAGAGGTTCTCCAGGGTCTCAAACCAGGGTTTTCCCCATCCTACCTGGAGAGCCCAGGGCTTGAACCAGGATCTTTTTGCATACAAAACTGTGCAGAAGCCCTGTGACCATCATCACAAGTAGCTGTAACTTTTTTCTACAGTCCTTTCTCCTTGGGAAATTGCAGCCTGTTAACAATGCCTCTGTCTTCTGGAACTGGGGAAAACGGGGACAGTGCCGCTTATAATAAAATGAGCTTCTTTGGAGATGCACTTCTAAACAGCCATTCATTCATTCCAAGACAGACAGGAAAGTGGATGCACCAGACTATGACTTAGGTGTTAATGACCCCTGGCTCTCTGACAAGGGTCTCATATGGCAACTGATTGTCCATTGAGAAGTTTCATCATGGAGCCTTCCTTCTTTTGCAGCAGTGTTTTTATTTAACCAGAATGTATTACTGTCTTAAAGATAGAGGATGGCCATTTCTTGTTTCATTTTATCTCTCTCCTCCTGCAAGTGATACATGTGTTCCAGCTGAGTAGACAGCTATAAGGATTATACTCTCTTTGTCACAAGGATTTCTAAAGTACAGTGTGGCTTTCAGGCTCCCAACAGTGGGCATCAGGAGTTACAAAATTGTGCTTTTAGGAATCCGCAGTGGGAAGACCCAGGGTCGAATCTCACCCCTGTGGGGAGCTGAGTGCCCTCCCTAGCTGTCAAGCAAGCAGCAAAACAGGTGAGCAGAGGAGTGGCAATAGGATGACTTGACAGGTAAGAATTGGGGGAATCAAAAACTTGACTTACCCCTTCCTTTCTCAGGGTTGCTCTTTGGCAATTGAAATTGCCGGCTGAGCTCATGGATTTTTGGCCTCAGTTTCCCTCTTCACCCCAGTCTTTGGCTGACTTCCAACTCAGGTGGTAAACCTGTGTCTGGGCTATGTCAGAAAGCAGATGGGAATTCACATAACTGAACATTTTCACACAGCATTCATTTCCTGTCCTGTAGAAAACTAGCACGTCAGGAAGAAGGCTAGGCTAAATGCTTCCCCTTGTCATGAAAATCTGCTATTTATGAACAAGCATTCATTTTTTTGTGAAATGGGAGAGCATTCAGAGCGCAATCCTAAGCTGTGCTAGAACAGTGAGGCTGACGAGCCGGCACTGATGTTGGGAGTGACAGAGGGCGAGGGAGAGATGGTGGGAGCGACAGAGGGCGAGTGAGAGATGACGGGAGTGACAGAGAGTGAGGGAGAGATGGCGGGAGTGACAGGGCGAGGGAGAGATGGTGGGAGCAACAGAGGGCAAGTGAGAGATGGCGGGAGCGACAGAGTGGGAGGGAGAGATGGTGGGAGTGACAGGGCGAGGGAGAGATGGCAGGAGCGACAGAGGGCAAGGGAAAGATGGCGGGAGCGACGGAGGGCAAGCAAGAGATGGCGGAGCGACGGAGGGCAGGCAACAGATGACGGCGATGGAAGGTGAGCGAGAGATGGCAGGAGTGACAGAAGGCAAGTGAGAGATTTGAAGGTCACTGGGTACCAAATGACCTTGGTATACCACTATGCAGCTGTGTTCTCCCTGTACCCAAGTGTAAGGCAATACAGGGCTAATCTCTTTGGGGCTTGTTCACATGAGCCTTCTTTGAGAGGAGGCATGCTCATCCCCATCCCTGCTTGCATTGGCTCAAATGTGCAGCATATCTCCCTGCACTTACATCACAAGACGGGCAGCTGACAGACCAGAGACAGTCCTACCACTGATCTGATTGATGACAAACATTGCTGGAGGTCATTGAGGATGATGGGATGTTGCACTGTGCAGTGAGAGGGGGTGGAAAAGGTGTCTTCCTTGGACGGGCACAAGAGATTTGAGATTATGTGGAAGCACGTGTCATCTGAACATGAAATTGGGCGAACTCCGGAAGCTAGTGGAGGACAGGGAGGCCTGGTGTGCTGTGGTCCATGGGGTCGCAAAGAGTCGGACATGACTTAGCGACTGAACAAGGTATCATTATTCACAATATCCTTGGCATAAATTTCATGTGCATGGTATTTCATCCATAGGATCGAGAATTTAGACTGTGAGCCCATCAGGGACAGCAATCCATTTCTTAACCCAGCCCTGCCTTTTGAAGTCACCATGACATTGATGAAGGCAGTCTGTAGTGTCTTTAATCCAAATCTCCATTGCCCTACCCCAAATCACAATAGAAGGCAAACAAGGCCAAACCCCATAGGATGCCATTGTGGATGCATGACTGGATCTTCCAAAACTTCACATCAGAGCAGGCTCAAATCAGCCACACTGAAGGAAGAGCTCTGCTGAATCAGACCAAAGTCCATCTATGCCAGCTTCCTGTATCTGAAAGTAGCCCATCAGATGCTTCAGGGAGCACAATACAATACCTGTATCTTGTTGCCTCTCCCTTGCATCTGGCATTCACCACAGCCTGTTTCTAAAACCAGGATTTTGCACATATATAGCCATCATGATGGCTTGTAACCTATGATAGACTTGTCCTCCATTTATCTGTCCAATCTCCTTCTAAAGGCATCTAGGCCAGGTGTGATCACCACATCCTATGGCAAGGATTTCCACAGAATAATTACAAGGATTCCTAGGGTTCACAAACCGTTTTTCCTCATCGAAATTGTCAAGCTGCTAAAAAATTATTCTTTTTTCTCTGCAGAGCTAATAGTAGCTTGGGGAAATTTTGACAGATGTTTTTCCACTTTCATGAGGTGCACTGTTTTTGGGTGGTTTGATTATGACTTTATCATATTTAATGTATGAGTTGTGATTTTGTCTTTCATTTTTCTGAGTTGCTTTTGTGGCTACTGTTCGGGTGAAAAATGGGATACAAGTTTGGAATGAATGAATGAATGAATGAATGAATGAATGGGGAATGGGGAAAAAGATTCACCACTGCTGCTATGGATCAAAATGGGACAGTACCACACATCTGCTTTAAGGCAGTGGCTTCCAAACTCTGTTTTCAATGTTTTTAAACATTTCAAACATTTGTGGAGGAGGGAAGTACTGAGCTCAGGGGTGCTTCTTCCGCACATGTTAAATCCTTGAACATCCAGTGTTCTATGTCAGGTGTGGGAACAGTCCCTAGGTTCAATGTTGTGCTGTGCCTAAGGATTTCAGAGGGCATGGCCGTGGCATGAGTCAATGCCAGGGGATGTGTCTGGCCAGCACCAGGAGGTATGGTTAGCCAACACCCATTTCCCCTGAACCTGGGCACAGCACACCCACTTAAAGAACTCTTTAGCATGGATATTCTGTATATTCTGTATTCTTGCTAGTGGAAAGTTTCAAGACTGTACAGATTGGCAAAATGAGTTCTCCACAATCAGCTGTTCATTTATCAGTGTACATCCAAACTGCGATTAAATTTTGGGTTCCTGTGGTGTTCCGCATCTTCTTTCTTTTAATTGATGGTGTGCCTGTGATATAATTGTATCCTGTTAGCTGGAATGAATGAGTCACAGTGTCGTTTGCATGCTCCGATCACATGGCAATATAGCATGTTGTTGACTAATAGGCGACTGCCAGACTCCAAATGATGCTTGATTTTATTACAATGACTTGTTTTTGCATGTTAACAAAATGTAGATGATAGCAAAGCAATCTCCTGCTAATCACTATTAATGATCGTGGCATTTATGGTTGCAGTATTAATCATGAATGGGCTCATTTGGAATACATTTAATATGCTTTAAAATTGTTTAGTAATTTGTGAGTCATCACTGATTTTCACTGCTTTCTGCTCTGCAGAAAAAAAAAAACCCAACTTACCCTTACGCCCCTGAAATAAGCATGGGAAACAGATGCTTGGGTTGAAATGAAGTTAAAATAAAATAACTTCTGCAGCAGAGTATAACCAAAACCAAAACCCTCCAGGCGCACTGGTCACTAGGAAGTGGGGAAAAAGCACTGGCCATCTGTCTGCCCTGGTTATTGGGCATACCATCGGTCTCAAGGCAGCACTCCATCGACAAGGAATGCTCTTCATGGCTAACCCTGAAGGGTCAAGTCAACTGGACAGTGAAGGCACCAAAGGAAGCCCTGTGATAGCCCTTGTCCAATCCAGCTAGAGTGTCTACTAGCCAGCCAAGCATCATCCAAGCTGTCTTGGCATGCTCTCCAACTGTGCTACCTCAGAACGGATACCAAAGCAAAGCTTACATGCCCCAACCCGTGTGCTCCTGCCTAAAGTGGCCAGAGCATCCCAGCCCCCTGCAAACTGGAAGCGAGCTCTGACAGCAAAACGGAGCTCACCGCATCAAAGAGGAGGGTTGCGCAGGGGGCTGCAGGTCTTCCGGAAGGACCCTCTGGAAGGCTTCACGCAGCCCCCACCTTTGTTAGCATGCCCCGAATCCCCCCAGCACTGTGATAGCGGCGGTGCTGTCGGGGAACGCCCCCAGCCCCAGTTCCCACCCCCACAAACACTTGCAGTGGCTTCAATGTCCAAGTAGGACTTTGAAGACCACTGATCTATTCTACTAGAATTGGAAAGCATTGCCAGGGATTGACAATGTAAGGATCAACACAGAAGAACAGTGCCTTGCTGACAGAGGCGTAGCAGAGCTTTTTGGTGGGGAAGTCCCATGCATGTACCCGGACCTGTCCCAAGATGTCATGATATCACATTGTGATGTCATGACGTCACTTAGGGAGAGGAGTGCTCAGGCTCCTCCAGCTGCAACTGGGATTATTTCGTTCCAGCTGCCTCTGTAGGCACTCTGGCAGCTGGCATGTTCCACTGACTTTCCCACTTGGGAACCGAGGAGAGGGTGTGCAGGCAGCTGGGACAATTTCGCCTGAGCAGTGGCTGCGCGACCCTGCTGCCGCTACCGGGGCAATTTCACCCAAGCCGTGGCTGAGAGGGCATGTGTGCACCAATTGCTTTCCTCTTGTGCCCCCCCCCCCCACAATGTCCATAAGAACATAAGAAAAAGCCTTGCTGGATCAGGCCAAAGGCCCATCTAGTCCAGCTTCCTGCATCTCACAGTGGCCCACCAGTTGCCTCAGAGAGCACGCAAGACAACCAAATACTTGTGTCCTGCTGTGTCCCCTGCATCTGGCATTTTAAAGTAGATTATTATTACCCTTGCACCACCCCCAAGGAAGACACCAGAGGTTGGGGTTTAACTTTATTAAGCACACATGTAAATCATGTCACCTACTGAACACCCATCCCTCCCTTGCCAGTCTGGGGTAGGCAAAAACTGCCATCCATGGCCAATTTGGATGACAGAAAAAAATTCCTACTCGGCCCTCATGATGAGCGACCAGCTAATCTCAGACTGGACATACCCATCATAGCTTGTAACCTGTAATGGAGTTTTCCTCCATAAATTTATCCAGTCCCCTTTTAAAGGCATCCAGGCCCAATGCCATCACCACATCGCGCAGCAAGGAGTTCCACATTCTAATTACACGCTGGGTAAAGAAATACTTCCTTTGTTTGTTCCAACTCTCCTAACGCTCAATTTTAGAGGATATCCCCTGGTTCTGGTGTTGTGTGAGAGGGAAAAGAGATTCCCTTTATCTACTCTATCCACTCCATGCATAATTTTGTATGTCTCAATCATGTCCCCCCCCCTCAGGCACCTTCTTTCTAGACTAAAGAGCCCCAAACGCTGTAACCTTTCCTCGTAAGGGAGGTGCCCCAGCCCAGTAATCATTTTGGTTGATCTTTTCTGTACTTTTTCTAATTCCACTATGTCCTTTTGAGATGTGGAGATCAAAACTGTACACAATACTCTAGGTGTGGCCTTACCATTGCCTTATACAATGGCAATACAATGTTGGCTGTTTCACTCTCAATCCATTTTCTAATTATCCCTAACATGGAATTTGCCTTCTTCATTGCCGCTGCACACTGGGTTGACATTTTCATCAAGCTGTCCACTAACACCCCAAGATCTCTCTCGTGGTCTGTCACTGACAGCTCAGAACCCATTAACCTATATGTGAATTTTTTTTTTGCCTCAATATGCTTTACTTCGCACTTATTTACATTGAAACGCATCTGCCATTTTATTGCCCATTCTCCCAGTTGTGAAAGATCCTTCTGGAGCTCTTTACAATTAAAAGTTTAGTGTCATCTGCAAATTTGGCCACCTCACTGCTTATGCCTATCTCCAGGTCATTTATAAATAAGTTAAAAAGCACTGGTCCCAGGACAGATCCCTGGGGCACACCGCTTTTCATCTCTCTCCACTGTGAAAATTGCCCATTAATCCCCACTCTCTGTTTCCTGGTCCTCAAGCAATTATCAATCCATAAGAGAACCTGACTTCTTATTCCCTGACTGTGAAGTTTTTTCAACAGCCTTTGGTGAGAGACTGTGTCAAATGCTTTCTGAAAATCCAGATATATAATATCTACTGGTTCACCAACATCCACATGCCTGTTGACCTTTTCGAAGAATTCTAAAAGGTTTGTGAGGCAAGACTTACCCTTACAGAAGCCATGCTGATTCTCCCCCAGCAACGTTTGGTCTTCTATATGTTGTAGGATTTTGTCTTTGATGAGACTTACCACCATCTTACCTGGAATGGACGTGGCAGTTTTAAGGGACAAGTTGCTTATTGTAGTCAAGAGATCAGCAACTTCATTCTTTAGCTCCTTAATAACTCTTGGGTGAATGCTATCTGGGCCCGGTGACTTATTTATCTTTAATTAAATCTAACACATCCTCTCTTTTAACTTCTATCTGACTTAGTTCCCTAGTCAAAAGGGACTGTTCAGGCAGTGGTAACTGTCCAAGGTCTTCTGTCATGAAGACATATGCAAATAATTCATTTAATTTCTCTGCAATCTCCAAGTCCCCTTTTATCTCCCCTTTCCCTCCCTCACCATCCAGCGGGCCAACTGCCTCTCTGGCAGGTTTCCTACTAATATATTTAAAAAGGCTTTTATTATTCCTCTTTATGTTGCTAGCCATGTGTTCCTCAAAGTCTTTCTTGGCCTCCCATATCACCTTCTTACATGTCATTTGCCAGAGTTTATCGTCCTTCATTTCAGCAAGACTTCCACTTACGGGAGGAAGCTTCCTTGCCTTTTACAGCCTCTCTAACTTTGCTCGTTACCCATGCCGGCACCCTCTTGCATTTAGATGAGCCCTTCTTTCTTTGTGGGATACACTTCCCCTGGGCTTCTACTACTGTTGTTTTAAACATGCTTTCTCGAGTGTTTGGACTTATTCACCTTCCCTTTTAACTTCATCCTAACTAGTTTCCTCATTTGTGGGAAGTTTGCCCTTTGGAAATCAAGGGTTTTGTATCAGATTTATTTGGCACAGTACCCCCAACATGCATGGCGAAACAGATCCCTAATGGTCACTGTTCCCTAATGGCTCAGTAACACTTACTTCCCTAACCAGGTCCTGGGTGTTACACAGTATTATATCCAGAGTTGCCTGTCCTCTGGTGGGCTCCATGACAAGTTGCTCCAAGGCACAATTATTTAGCATGTCAAGAAACCCTGTCTCCCTTTCTTGACTAGAACGTGAATTGACCTAGTCAATATGGGGATAATTAAAAAAACCCATGACCACAATCCTGCCCCTTTTTGATGCTTCCCTAAATAATTTCCTCATCTCAAGGTCCCTTTCAGGTTTTTGATCTGGGGGGCGATAACACCCATCCACTGTAACATCACTCCTTGGACCTAATAGTTTAACCCACAATGCTTCTGTGGTGGAGTCAGACCCACCTTCAACCTCTATGCTGCTAGAATCTATCCTTTCTTTGACATAGATGGCCAGCCACCTCCAACATGCCCCTCCCTGTCCCTCCTGTAGAGTTTATAGCCTAGTATTGCGGTATCCCACTGGTTCTCCGCATTCCACCAGGTTTCTGTTATGCCCACTATGTCAATATTCTCCCTAGCCACTAAACTTTCCAATTCTACAATCTTTGCTTGAAGACTCCAAACATTAGTATAAAAGCTAATCCCAAAGAAGGATTGCTTGTTTCCACCTTTAGCTCTACAGTCTCTTATTCTACTGAACTCACTGTCACTTCCCATCACGCTTCTACTCCTAATTCCTACATTATCATTACCTTGTTCTTCTGTCATCTTGCCACCCTTATTCTCTAGGGTTGAGGAGTCCTGAACTGGATACCACTAGGCTCCTGTCGACTTTCCCCCCGGGGTTTAGTTTAAAAGCTTCTCTACTACCTTTTTAATATTACATAATATTTTTTAATACTTTTTAATAATTACCTGTCCATGGCAGGTGCTATATCACACCCCAGGGCAGATATGCCACTGCCTCCAGACCTCCTGTTCCTACTCCTTCGCAGGACTGTATTAGCCCTTGGCCCCTAGGCTTTCAGGTATTTCGGGGGTAACAGTGCTGTTGGGGGTAACATTGAATGTAGCTAACCGTGCCAAATTGATAGGCCCTATCGCTGCAGGGCCCTTAGGCTTCAGCCTAGTCAGCCTTATGGATAATACAGCCTAGCTCAGTGATGGCAAAGCTATGACATGTGTCAAAGGTGACACGCCACAGTGTTTTGGGTGACACACTAGCATTTCACAACACCTAATAACTGAGGATTTTTTGTAATGATTTGATTTTTTTGTAACCATTTGTCATGATCTGTTGTTTCTTTATATAATGCATAGTCTCACACATGATTGGACTGTTTTTTTTAAAAATAAATGAATCTGTGAACATTAGTTTCTCTTTTGTTGGGGGTGGGGAGTGATACGCCAGCAGAGTCAAGTTAGGCATTTTTGACACGGCAAACCCAAAAGGTTCGCCATCACTGGCCTAGCTCCTTCATCCTTATGCCTTCTCCTTAGAACTGAAATGAATGGGTGGATCTGAACTGAATGTGAGCTAGTGGGGCATACAGCCTAGCGTGCTTCATGGGAGCTCAAACAACCAGCTTCCGTTCCCTGTTCCCTGCTCTCAGCATGAGTTTCAGAAAGTCATTATCGCTCAGACTTACCTATCTCAGAGTAGCTAACGAAGGCAGAAAGGGAACAAACCCATGAATGCTGCTCTGCACTCCTTTGAGGAAACTGTCCTGCAAGAGCCTTCCCAGATCATCTCATCAAAACCCATTTCCAAACTTCACTCTGCTGCATTAGTTGGCCCAACTCACGTTTTGCATGTCCCCAGCCCAATTCCAGGACTCGCTCTCACAAAAGTGCTTGGATGATTAAATTTGACATAAATAAATACTTGTCAGTTTAAACACAGCAGGGCCTGGGGGATTTGCAGAAAGGTGGTTTTGACATTTTTCACACTTGAATGTTTAATTAAAACGTGCTTTAAAACAAATAAAGAATTGGGACTGACATTTTCCAAGCAAGCCTACCTGAGCTCGATAATTCCAGCCAAAAAGAATGGGAAAGGGGGACTTTCTGAAGCAGTCGTGTGAGGTTTGGAGGAAGTGTTAGCCTGTTTTATGGCTAAAGGACACCTATGGGAATAAGTCACAGCCAAGCTTGACTAAATATATCAATATTTGAAGCAGGAAAAAAAAACCACAGACAGCATGGTGTAAGTTTAAAAAGTGACAGATATTGCTAAAACATTTTGAAAGGGATTTCATTTGGAAAGCTAAATCTTGCACAGCCTGACAGTTTGCCCAACTGACACTATTAAATTAATATGCAAAAAGCCTGCCAGGAGCGAAGGGAAATAATTCTACCATATCTGCCAGCTGACCATTAAAAACTGACACATTTATAATCCAGAGCAAAGACAACCTGTATGCTCAGCATCGAGTTCTCCAGGCAGTGGTCTGGAGCTCAAGAGTTGGGATTTGGAGTGCTCTGAAAGTTAGGGAGATCAAAATGGCGGCCAGCACAGAGAGTGCTGCTTGTGATGGTAAGTTTCATCTCTTGAAGAGCACCAGAATGCCTCTCCATTTCATTGCCTGCAAATGGTGAGGCTGAATTTTGTTTGTTTCAGTGTGAGGAGTCAGCATAAGGAATCTCTTGTACCATCCCTGCATCTCACCCTCCTGTTTTGTTCCAGCTAATCATTCTGAAGCAACCATTTGGGATCGTCTGATCAGAATGCTGGAAATAAACACATGTAGAGACGTTGTTTAATACAATAGGTTCTGGTCCCCTTCAGCACACGTGGCCTAATGAGAAAAACAAACCACATCTGGAGTGAAGATATGTCAGTGCACTAATGATTCTGTCAAGCTCTCATATGCCATTAAATGTACATTTAACATGACTCCTAATTTTCCTCACCATTAAACATTAGAAAAACATGATCATATGCATCTCGTCAGGGCCAAAGAACTAGGATGATTGTGGTTGCTATTTATTTCTGCTGCCAAAAACCAACAACACCCTCATAACATGTGGAATATGCAGACACACCATAGGCAAGAGCTTCCTGGATATTAGATATCTTTCTTAGAATTCCACTTTCAAAAAAGAAGCTTAGAGCAGGGATGAGCAAAGCAATGTTTCCTTTGTGAGGTAGAAATGGGGAACAGCTGAGTTCTTCAAACTGTGGGTTGGGACCCACTTGGCGGGTCACAACCTGATGCCAAGTGGGTCGTGGAAAGCTGAGAGCAGCCATTTTGGAAGTTGCACACCTTACTCTGACTACATTCCTTTTGTGAGTATTAATAGTGAATTTTCAAGTGAGGGTTTTTCAAAATTGTTTCTTATTTCAGTGCATTTACATATTTTGTCCTCGTCTTGCTTTCTGTCAGGGATGTTTCCTGGTTGTGCAATTGCTGCAGCCCAAGAATGCCAGTTTGCATTCCAGGAATGTCATTTGATTATGTCACAATGATGGCGCTTCCTGCTTGATGATGTCACTTCTGGCTATGACATCGCTTCCAGGTTAATGACATCACTTCTGGTGGGTCCCAACACGAGTGCCATTCTAAAAAGTGGGTCCTGGTCTAAAAGGCTTGAGAACCACTGTACTGGGGTACAGCATTTTATTCTCCAGAAAATGGTAGAGGGGCCAGAAACGGGGACACACACAAGAGAATTCCCTGCGCTGTGTGCATAGTGCAGATGTGCTATGCTGCCAGCATGATAATCATTCCCACCCCCCCATTTAACTGGTGCTTGAGGCAGTGCCCTAAATTTCTCCTCCTTATTTGGTTATTTTTATATGCAGTATTAGTTCATGCAGCCCATTGCTGCCTCCTTGCTTATCTGGCTCTTTAATACTGGGTGAGCAAGCCCAGAAATCCTGGAGACTCCCTCCCCCAGCATCCTCCTTCCCTTTACCTCTGCTGTCACTGCAGAGACCTTTTGCAATATCAATAAATCAATAGTACTTATATACAGCTTTTCAACACAAGGTTCAACACAAGGAAGGGGTGCAATCAGAACCGATTTGCTGAAGTGCCCTGCTGTTTTTTTTCTACGGCACTCCCACTTCCCCAGTCTTCCTCTTGCTCAACGAGAAGAAGGTTGGTGTGCAATGAAGTGGCTGAATGGGTGGCAGGATGGAGGCAGACACTGGGCTACCCTATAAGTTCACTGCCTCCTCCTGTCCACTACTGAAAGGCACTTCCCAGCTAGGCTGGCCTTAACCACAAGTGTCCTTTGCTTCACAAACTGTCACCCTCATCTGCTTTGGCTTCATGCTGAAGTCTGTGTCATCTTATGGTAAAGGCCTCACAGAGTATGGAGCACGTTTACCTGGGCATAACCCAGGAATCAGACAACCTGTCATTCATCAGATGATCCATTGACTATAATCTGAAGGGTGATACTTGCTGTCTATGCATATTCTTATTTTCTCTTCAGTCCACCTTTGGATTCAATTCAATCTTTTACCTCTTTAATGGCCCATTCCTATCCTCATCAAATGCCAGCATAGGCCTCTTTCCTGGGGAGGCACATCGGATGCAGTGGACACAGCACCAGCTGTCCTTCCTGGATCATCGGTCATCATCCTGGATCATCGGATCATCACCTACATCATCGGTGTCTTTAGTCTCTTGCTCCCCCGCCATGTGCCTGTATGTCTTTCTTTCAATCCACCTCCTCCATCTCTGCAGTCTTCAGGTACTTTCTGCTAGATATACCAAACATCTTTCTTGTGCCTTCAATCCTTTGCCCTAGACTGCATTGTATCTCTGAAATTCCTAAACATGAGATATTCACACCTGCTTCACTTTCTCTCTTTGAAAAATGCACCTGAAAATGTATTTCCGGATGGCATGTTCTACCCTATTGTGACTGTAATTTTTTTTGCTGATAAAATGTGGACAGCTCTCCTTTCGCACCTTCTACTTCCCCAGTCTTTAGATTTTATCCAACTTTAATGTTTTTTCTTTCCTTTCACTCCATATGTTGTTGTTTGCCGTGGATCGCAAGGTGCTTGGTTGTTCAGCACTTATTCTCTTTATTATTAGGGCTGTCAGTGGAGTGAAGAAATCTTACAGCCAATCCTAACTAAACACTTCCCCACCCCCCACAGATGCAGCCCTGCCGGCAGAGTGCATGCTGCATTGACGGGGGAAGGGCTATTTGCTGGTGCCGAACCAAGGCCTGTAAAAGAGAGAGAAAGGGGAAAGGAAGGGGATTAGGATACATGCCAGTGCTGCTGGGATCCACCCCCTCCACCCCCTGTTCCACTGCCAACTCCTTGCCCAGACACTCCCCTATTCCTCCCCCTTCCACCCCGTTCCTCACACTGCCCACTTCCTGCACCATCTTATCTGCACTTCTCCTTTAGCCTCCAATGCTGTCGTCAATGGGGCAGCAGTTCAAGAATGGCCACTCACATTGTGCTGGATGTGCTGCTATAAGGCCATTTATGACAGTGGAACCACTATTCTGTAAAGCCCAGTTACGATTGGGCCTTGTGTCAGCTAATCAAATGGGCTTGGATTCATTACATCTGAGTAAATTAGCACATCATCAAAACACTAGCTCTGAAGAAAAACACACATGTAGCTTCTTTGTCCTAGATTGTTTACACACATGTCATAGCAGGGTGCCATCTTAAAGAGGCATTCCCTCCTGTGTAAAAGTGAAGCAGGAATGCCTCTTCTGTGATGCTGCATGCCCTTGACTATATTTACAAAAACAACCGTTTTAAACATACATTGCCTGGTTAATTGTGGGTGCCACTTTTGTCCATCATTTGTCTTGGGGTGGGTTAATTTGGTTGAGTATTGACATCGTAATAATGGCTGCGGCTTGGAAAGTCCACACTAATCCGCTAGACTGTAGAAGAGGTGCTGCCCTGAAATTCCAAGAATGCGCCCCAGTCCGCAGCAGTGCAACAAATGTTTCTCATGGTATTTTTATCCCTCCTTATCTTGTCCCCGTTTACCTTCACATTTTGCTTTCATCCTGGAGAGCTTGTCGCTTTCAGTGGTCTGTCAACTGCTGCGGTGTCTGACAATGGCACTATATAGATAACAATGTTATGAGCTGCCACCAATAATCTCTGGTTATCATCAGGAGTTTTGGGACTCATTCAGCTTGTTCTGAAATAGGGTGCTGGGGCTGCGTCACCCTTTGGAGGCTCTTATGCTCTAGATTTATTCCTGCAAGAAACTTCTAGTTTATTTCCACTTCATGCAGCAGTCCTAGCAAAAGGCAGTCCAGCTCTTTGCTGGATCAGTTGTCATAGAAACAGGTAGGAGAGCAGTATATGGTTAGGCAAGTGTCACATCCACTGTTGTTAAAAGCAAGTCTTCTCCTTTAAACAAGTTTTTCGACTCCTTCTGAAGGGTTGGATCTTGCTTACTAGGAATGAGATGCAGGGACACTACTTTAGCCATCGTGCAAGAGGCTGCAGTTGATTTTACTTGCATGTTTTCCTCGAACATTATACTTGTTTGGATTTGTACATGAGCCAATTGTTACTGGCCTCAAGCAAAATTTTGTTAGGCCCATGGCAAATTCACCACATCATCCCAGCCAGCACAGAGACACTAATTTGCAAGTTTGTGTGTGTGTGTGTGTGTGTGTGTGTGTGTGTGTGTGTGTGAGAGAGAGAGAGAGAGAGAGAGAGAGAGAGAGAGAGAGAGAGAGAGAATGATTTTACATTTTATTTCCAAGACAACACATGTAGGTCTTTGGCATGGAACAGCTACACTTCTCCAGCCAAAAACAAAATAAAAATTATTTTTTATTATAATACATGACATTAATAATATAACATTATTGTATAACAATATAACAGTACAGAATGTATACAGAATGTATAATAGAACATTCTTGAATATCCGCCTTCAAAAGGTAGAACCACAGTGTTTTCTCAAACTGTGGGTCGGGACCCACTAGGTGGGTCTCAAACCAATTCCAGGTGGGTTGCATTGCTACAGCCAGCGCAGCCATCATTGAAAATATGGGGGAGGGCTGTGTGATTATTTTGCTTGTGTCAAGGTTGTAAATAGTTTCCCCCCCCTTTCTGATTCACTTTGCTATTGGAAAATGGATGAGAAATAACCCAACTGATAGCTGCATTCTCAGGAAAGCAGCAGGCTCTGGTGCCACTTCTGGCTGGCAGATTAATTAATATTACAATATTAGCCCTTTTGGGC
>JAJKFI010000076.1:4047762-4069617 GCA_029204185.1 Lerista edwardsae
CCATTTCTTTCAAACTGGCTGGACAGGATGGGTCCTGGGCAGTGATGTCATGCAGGGGGTACGCGGGGGTTCGCGAGTACCGGTTTCTAGGATTACGGCCGGCCCCGCCCATTCGCCCGCCCACTTGTTGACTCCACCCCCTGCAACATTTGAATTTCCTGCATGTTTGAGTTGCCTGCATGTTCTCAGAGCCAGGCAGGCAGGCAGGCAGCAAGCGGAGCCTTGCCTTGCCTTGCCACTGAAAAATGAGCTGCTCAGGGGTTGCTCTCGAATACTTTTGGAACTGTTGGGTCACTTTAACATGATGCCAAGCCTCCTTAACATGTTCTGGGGGTGCTGTGGAATACTGTTGCAACTGTTGGGTCAGTTTAAAATTGTCTGAGGCCTCAAAAAGGGCTTTTTTCATGTCACTTCCTGCCATGACATCGCTCCTGGCTTATGACGTCACTTCCGGTGGGCGGGTCCCGACACGTGCCAATCAAAAGTGAGTACCTGTTATTAAATCATTTAGATGACACCATTGGTCCTGGGCATGGAATCTTTCCACTTCCAGCAGCCTCCTTCCCGCCTGGCCAGTTGAAAGAATGCAATGGATGCAGCATTGACCCAGGGGCAATGGCGGTAGCTCCGCGGCTGGAGGAGGAGGAGGAGGCAAGGCGAACCCATGTTTTCCACTCATTCAAACAGGGCAGCGGCTGAGTGACCAGTTCGGCAGTGGGCTGGGAGACATGGCAGATGGGCACAGGGTGTGGGACACCCCTAAGCAGCAAGCACGTCCCAAAGGCTGAAATCCTAGCCACACTTTCCTGTGAGTAAGCCCCATTGAACAGAATAGGACTTACTTCTGAGTAGACATGTATAGGCTTGTGCCTGCAGTCTGCTGTTCAGTTGGGATCATGGGTGGGCCACCCCTGGCCAGTGGGCTAAGAGTTAATTAACTTTTGCTGATCTTTTGAAGCTATTTTGAGTCTGGTATGTTGCCACGATTGAGAATGAACCGTCTTCCTAACCATTCATCATACTGTTTGTGTCTTAAGTGGAACACAATCTCACAGTTCTTTCAATATCTCAAGGGCACCTATTTGGAAACTCTGATAGTATGCAAACTGCAAAAGGGAAGAAGATTAAGCAAGCATGCATTTTTAATCCACTGATAACCCTAGTCCATGCACAGCCTGACAAGTTGAAATATTTTTTTATAAACATATTAGCCCCTCTAATAGCAAACTTGAGTGATTGAATATCTGCTGTTTGGAAGTGAAATAGTGCCAACCACAGATATTCTGACATGCACTAGATTCTCTGTCTGGGGAGCCCACAGATATGTAGATACAACCTTGTGAGCATTTTTCTCTTTTGGTCAGGATAGCACTCACTAATACGGCTGCTAAATATTTCTAGCGTGGAAGTTCAGCCCACAAAAGTCCCTCAGATTACTCAGCCTCATATTCACACTTGGCTTTGAGCCTAACAGTGATTCCCAAACCAGTGGGTCACAGCCCACCAGGGAAAGAGGAAAAGGCAGCTGCGGACGGGCAGCCAATCACATGGAAGTCCCGCGTAAGTCCCGCCCAGCGTTCCCCTTCTCAATTTGCAGATCCCATCGCTGGGCAGACCTCCTCCTTCTCTGTCCTTGGCCCATCGGCTGGGTCCACAACTGACTCTGGCTGCATCTGCCAACACTATACCCACTATATCACCTACATAGTACACTTTAAAACCCATTATATATATAAAAACGGACATGTGTGTGTGTGTGTGTGTGTGTGTGTGTGTGTGTGTGTGTGTATGTTCCTTATACACGTCTCCGTTCCTTGACCCACGGTCACGAAACTTGGCACACACGTTCCTTGCAGCCTGGAAGGAATCACTGCGGGGTCAGACCCCCCTACACCCCCCGGTTTTCGGGGAGGGGGCCCAGATCGTCGGGAACCAAGGGGATTGCATTGAGCTACAGGTCTGCTGCCACCCTGTGGTTACAGACGATTCTGCAGGTTATGTGGGAGGGCTGAGCAGCTCAGCTACCAGACAGAGGCAGAACAGAAAGCGAAACTAAATGCTTTGCCTGCGTTGCCTGAGTGGCCCAGGGTGGAAAGAGCAGGATCCAGAGACTTCCAGCACCCAGTCGGATCTGAGAGGGGCCTATGTCCAGGGAGCTCACAGGCCACCTCTGCCTGTTTCTCATACGTCAGGGCTACCCTGCAACAGGGCCTGCAGACAGTAAGTGGGACCTTCATATTGCTCTCTTAGGTTAGGGTGTCCCTGTTTCCTCATTCATTTCACAGTGATAGTGTGCGTTTTGGGTTCCACGTCAGCAATACTGTGTTATTTCAGGGACGAGTTCTATATGTCTATCTATGGATCTCACTATGTCATACTTTTGAGGGAGGTTTGTATATTTGTGTGTATGTTCCACCATTACTCTGGAACGCCTGGAACGATGTTCACCACACGTGGTGCACTTATTCCTTACGATCTGGACAGATATACTGTGGAGGTAGGGCCCCCCTTACGCCCCCAGAGGTGGGGGTGCACTGCAGAGCAAACTCATTCCTCCTCCTAATAGAGCCTGGGGATAATGTCTGCCCCCGGGCAACGCCGGGTCACAAACAGCTAGTAATATATAATGATAATGGAAATTTTGTTTAAAAACTTATAACACTGCTTTCTGCACTTCTGCTCTTGTCCACTTCTTGGGACTCTTGTCCCAAGTCCACAAAAAAATAAAACTGTTTTCTCCCATCTCTACTCAGAACAAATGATCTGGCGTGCTCCTTAACCAGCAATGGCAGCATGATGTGCAAAAATCAACAGGTGAAGCTTTTTGTGTCTTGAAGAAAAGCACTGTCCCCTGCCAAAGTCTACAGAACCCACTTCTGCTAGGGGAGCAGGAGGAAAAATGTTGGCATCTCTAGCAAATTCTGCATGTAGAAAGGCTGAGCTTATCTAGTTAAAGGAGCTTCAGCAGAAGGGACAAAAGAGATTTCTGGAGAAGTACTGCCAGAGTCTCTGGAAGGAACTCATTGCTCAGTGGTAATGAAGTGGACCTTCTAAGTGTTTGTCCAGTCTGCTTGGATCCACATTGAAGGAGTTTGAAGCTGGGAGGGAATCACCCAAAGGTGCAATTGTGTGACCTGTACCAGTTGAACAGGGACTCTTTAAATGTATCTCACTGTCAGCGCAATCCTATACATATCTACTCAGAAGTAAGTCCCATTGTGCTCAATGAGGCTTACTCCCAGGAAAGTGTGCATAGGATTGCAGCCTGTGTGTGATAAGAATATGGATTCCTAATTACAGCTGTAATTAAGCTGTCATTAGCTACTATTTGATAGGCCCTCTGGCAAACTTCATTTAATGCTTGAATTACTAGGACAGCTCAAACTAGACATCAAGTGTAATCTTTATCATAAAAATTAAATGAAACAACAAGCCAACGGCAGAACAGATGTTGCCCATGCCAGATAGTATGTGAGGTGTTGATTATGGCTCAACAAAGCTTCATTTGTTGCCCTTTGTCCTTGAAAGCTACGCAACGATTGTGTCTTTGGTTGGCTCATTCCTCCTCTGCTTTCTTGCTGTTTGCTGTTCTCCAAAAAGGGTGACCCAGATATTCAAAGGCAATCTTAATGCTCGTAAAGCATCTCCTGGTGCTTAAATAATGGCAGCATTCTTGCCTGTGATCTTTGCTTCTCAAATTCCACCACTCCCAAGTCTTCTGCTTTAGCCATTCCCTTTCGCTACCCCTTATGCCCACAACACATCTGTGATGCTACTTCACTTATGCCAACTCCCACTTTCCTTGCATGCCATTCTACTCCTTCTGTTGTCTGGCCTTGTATTGGAAAAGGCAGGAGATACCCCGAGGAGATAGGGAATGGTATCAGCAATGGCCTCTTGTCTTTGATAAACCAGAGATTATAGGGTTAACCCCCAAGGTTTTTGCAAGCCTTGGGCATAGCTGTAGGCTGATGAGGCCCCTGGCTAGGACGAGATTATCACAGGTGCAGATGGGTGTGGCTGATGCTAGAGTCTGCCTAGCAACAGACACCAATTGGCTGGCCTCAGTATAAAGTGGGAGGCAGGAGCTAGAGTAAAGGACCTGGGTAGGTGCTGGCTGGCTGGACTGGGATTGACTGATGTAGTGCTGGCTGGACTGCCTGCCTGAAGGACTGACGGATGGATTGCTGGACTGGATAAGGTAAGCTTATTGTGGGGAAAAACCTTTGGGAATTGTTTTATGGCTGCCACGCCCCTGGATCCACCAAGTGGAGGAGGCAGTTCAGTGATGTCATGCACCCAGTACGCACCACTACGTGAGTACCGGTTCCTGGAAGTTGAGCTGGCCCGCCCACTCGAAGCTGGCCGGCTCAGCAGCTGCGCATGCGTACTGCACGCCCGCAGCCATTGCCTGCACTTTCTGTGAGGAGGCAGGCAGCGTGGTGGCGGCAGCGGCGGCGGCGGCAGCAGCGGAGCGAGAGGACCGGAGGTGGCAGCAGCAGCAGCAGCGAGGGAGACCCAGGAATAAGGCAGCAAGCGTGAGAAGGTAGGCTGCCTGGGTCTCCTGCTCCCTCCAGCCGCGCAGATCCAGCGTCCCGGTTCCTCCTGCAGCCTTCCCCCAGCCCCCACGCGGTCTTTTTTTGGTCGCCCGTTCCCCCTCCTGCTCCTTGCCAGCTCCTTGCATTTAACATGAAAGTTAAATGGCTCCCTGTCCCAAAAGGACTGTACAATCTAGTATTGTACAATCTAGTACAGTCTACCCTGCTATTTAACTGGGGAACAGTTGAAGCAAACTATGTATATACTACATCTCTAGAAAGCAAAGCAATAGAAGTTAAATCAACGCTAACCACAGGCTGAAGTTATTACAAACATGATCACATCCATGACATCACTTCCGGCTATGACCTCACTTCCTGCCACGACATCACTTCTGGCTCATGATGTCACTTCCGGTGGGCGGACTCCGACAAGTGCCAATCAGAAGTGAGTGCCTGTTCCTAAATCAATTGGATGACACCACTGAGGCAGTTGTGGCTTAGGCATGCTGACTGCCTATTGTTTGGTGGTGGGGTTTGTTGGTGCTAGACTTAGGGTAGTTTGGAGCTAAGCCAGTGATGAGGGCAGTCTGGAGGAGGCTGGCCAGCCGGTGATCCCAAACAAAGCTGCTGGAAGAGAGGAGGCCCAGTGGGTGAATGAACCCCCTCCCTCTTGCCTATCTCTGAGGCTGCTCTGTGGAAAAACTAGTTAGCTTAGTGTGGGCATCAGGGCCCTTGGGGAGGCCCAGCAGGGAATTTGGCAGAATAGGCCTCCTGTTGAGATGTCAGCTGAGCTTCTTGAAGTAGCGACCTATTTTACATCACTTTGTAAAGCAGTGCAGTAATACCCCCCATAACACTGCTCACCTTGGTGCTAATTAGTTACAATGCTCTTTGCCCTGGTGTGGTTGACATCTATTCTAGCCAATCAGAGCAGTGCATTCTGGGCAAATCAGCTTCCCATTCCCTCTGTCTGATTCATGTTTTGTGCAGTACTTGTCTTTTTGGAACAGATCCTCCCTGCTATGAGAGGTACTGATAGCATTCTATATAAATTGCAATTAATAAAAGCAATACAGCAAAATGTAGATTATTCTACAGTCAGCTGCCTTTGAGCAGACGCTCACTCACGTACAGTCTTGTACAGCAGGTGCATAAAACAAACCGTGCCCTCCCTCGCTCTGATTGTTATCTGGTTATGAATGTTGGAAGGCAAAGAGGGAAATTAGAGTTATGGTATAAAGACGGGAGATATTGGCCATTCAATTTCATATGCAGTTCAGCACAGCACAGTGTCGCTCATGGGGAAACTGACATTGACCCTTTTTATCCTTTGGCCATTCAAAATAACCAAAATGGTCCACCGCTCATGATTGGGGGGGGGGAGTGAATGAATGACAATTGTAGTAAAGACCTGCCTTGGTTCATAATATAATACACCATAACCCTAAATAGGACTCTCCTAAAGCTGTCAGGAAGAAGAGGCTGGAGGGAAAAGAACATTGAGGATAACTGCAGATTTTAGGACTGGCATAATTTATCATATCAGAGAGCTGGCAACTCTGGTTTTCAAAGAGGCCTCTTGCATCCTCGTGCGTCCCTTTTTCATCTGTACGTACTGGGGCTCCGTTCGAAGAGAGCTTGCATATTTATGAGCCACTTGGATTTAAAATATTGCATTGCTTTCAAAGATTACCGCAATGTGGTATTTTCGTGCGAGTTCTGTCAGAAGCCGACTGTTGCCGTTTTTTGGGGTGTGTGCATATGTAAATGAAGGCAGCCTTTATCTCAGGCGAAGGCATGGCTTGTCATTTGCTGCCATGGTCTGCATGATTGGGGTCTGAAGGGAAAACTGCTTGACTTGACTGGTGTGTATTTATTTTTACATTTCGATACCACCCTTCCTCCAAGGGGTTCCCATGACACCTCTCACTCACCCCTTGATGGCGTCATGGACACTGCCACTTTCACTGGCTCTGGGGCCAGCCCAGCCAGGTTGAGTCTCTGAAGTGTGTAGACCCTCAGCCAGTGCCCATCCAGCCCAACCTCTGAGGTGAGCCCTGATAGTAAGAATGATGAGTTGCTTCACAGCCTTCCAGCCTAAACCTATTCAGGATCAGATTCAGAAATAAGCTCCACTGAAATCCATGAGATTGACTTATAAGGAGTGATGTCATGCACCCACTACGCACCACTACGCGAGTACCGGTTCCTAGAAGTTGAGCTGGCCACGCCCACTCGAAGCTGGCCCCTGCTATTTAACCAGGGAACAGTTGAAGCAAACTATGTATATACACATCTCTAGAAAGCAAAGCAATAGAAGTTAAATCAACACTAACCACAAGCTGAAGTTATTACAAACATGATCACATCCATGGCAACAATCATGACATCACTTCTGGCTTATGATGTCACTTCCAGTGGGCAGACCCCGACAAGTGCCAATCAAAAGTGAGTACCTGTTCCTAAATCATTTGGATGACACCACTGCTTATAAGTATAGTCCGTCCTCATTACCTGCTAGGGTTAGGTTCCTGGAAAACCTTGAGGATAGTGAATTTGCAGATAACAAACCATTGATCCTATGGGATCAATGGGGTTAGGTGCAAGGGGTATCTTATCTGCCATCAGAAGAATCCAGCAGTGACCCTCAGGAAACCAGCAGACAAGGAAGTCTGTAGCAGGAAGCAGGTGTAGCAGGAAGTGCCAGAAGATCTCTGAATGCTGCAGAGACCTTCCAGAAGCTGCAGGGATCTTCAGAATGTCACCTGCAACTAGCATGGACCCCGTAAACCTGGCTGGCGGATGCTCCGGTTGACCATTTTCAAGGGCTCAGTGCTTGTTGCAGGTGCCGTTCTGAAGGGCCCTGCATAGTGGATGACAAGGACAGAGGCTCAGATAAGAAGATAAGTTGCAATTCTGCCCCTTGCAGATAAGTGAATTGGCAGATGGTACTGACCATAGTTTGTCTAGGATTCACAGAATATATTTAGCTGATTGTTGTTGAGGAAAATAAATGGACAGCCATTCCCTTTTTGGGGGTGGGGGGTGATGGGATTGTAATGGTTTCTTTCTGATGTTAGTTTCTCTGCTGACCCATGTCCTGTCCTTGCCTTATCAGTTGTTCTTATTGCATAGGAAATAGCAGGTTTCCTTGCCATGCAGATATGCGTGTCCTCTGTTCGTCCTTTTCTCTTGTCTAGCCATTCTAAGAAAAAGAAAAAAGGGGGGGGCTAGATGGGCCTTGGAGGAAAAGATCTGGATCTGCCCCAAATGTACAGGTGCTTGCTAAGCGATTTCCCTCTAAGCTGTCCTGGCAGGGTTCTGTTAATTCAATAAGCACAATTTATAAAATGCTAGGCAGTAGTGGGAGGGCCATCAGAGGATAAAGGGATCTGAAGCAACTCAAAGCAAAACAGTCACTCATGATAAATACCAGGTGGAATGTAATTGATTGCAATGTTGAAGTATTACATAGACATTAGCCACGAGGTCTTTCGCGAATTCTGCTTCGCGCCTCGCCAAAAATAAAACTTGATCTAGGCAAGCCCTTTCTAAATAAGATCAATCAAGGCTGCTTAAAGATAATTAAGTCATTTTTCAAGTATTGCTTTGTGAAACGGCCTATTCCATACCTGACCTGGATGGTAAGAGCGGTGGCTGCAGATGAGCCTTCTCCCATAGCAATGCTGCTTTTCAGAAAAGTCAAAGTGACTCAGATTTCTGGTCTGCTAATATTGGGTATGAGAGAACTGGATTTAAGTCCTGGAGCTTAATTTCTGCAATGAGATATGCTGGATGGTGTGTGTGTTTGCCTACCATGCTGCCATGGGACTGGCTCAACCATGTATGTATAGTCTTCCTTGTCATTTGATTACCCAGCCTTTGATTGACGGCATATGTGAAATGACGACAATAAAAAAAACATTGGATTTGAGATAGGATGTTGATTGATATACTATTTAATAAAAATAGAAGAAGAGCCCTTCTGGATCAGAACAAGGTTTTTCTTAGTCCACACCAAACCCTTCCTGCACCTGCAGTCGTTCTGCAACACACAGTCACCAATCTCTTCCCCCTCCAACTATCCCATCTTTAGAGGCTTCTTCTGCTTCCCTACAACCTCTTCCTCTCCCCTTTTTTGTCCTTTTCATTTTTGCAGTCCTGTTTCCTGCCACTTGCCTTTTGAAAAGATAAAAAGGCAGGTTGAGTACAGGCCAGGAAATAGGGAGGAGTAGAGTGGTGGCCACTTTAGCTAGAAAGGTGAGGGGCCAGTTCCCTTTCTTGGCTGCTGCTATGCTCCACCCTCTCTCCTGATTGGCCAAGGGAAAAGGTTACCAAGTGAGTCACAGAGAGGGAGATAGATGGTTTTCTCTCTTGGCAGCGCAATCTTAACCTTGTTAGGCCAGCAAATCTTGTTAGGCCAGCAAAGTTTGGCCGGCACAAGGGACACCATGGAACGCATTTGGGTCACCTGTGTGCTGACCTCTTTGACTCCGAGAGTGGTCCAAGCGTATTTTCCTTGTGCTGTTCAAACTTTGCTGGCCTAATTCCAGGTTAGGACTGCGCCCTCAGTCAGTTGTCCAAGAGAGCCAGCAGTTGATAGAGTTGGTAGGCAGGCACAGGATGCTTGCGAGGCTTTGGGGTTCAGTAAAGCTAGAGCTTTAGTTCACTCCAGGCATTTATTTTGTGTCTTTGTTCCAAAATGCAGGGGCAATAATACCTCAGAGTGGAATTGACACTGACTAGATGGTCCTGTAATACTCCCCCGATGGTGAAATGTACAGCCTTCCCTTTTTTCGTGGCATCAAGTGGTTACTGCAGTGCTGTTGCTGTTTTCAGAAGGCACAGCTCTCTGAAATCCTTCTTACCATTTATTGCTATTATCCATCAATATAGCAGAGCACAGTTCTACTGATTTTAATATAATTGAAGCAGATTAATTTTAATAACTAAAATGCGAACATAACCATTAGATGAAATGGGAATAAAATTGCTGCCACTGCAAGACAGATTAGTTTTTTTTATAAATTTTAAAACAGCTGATTCCGAATTCCTACCTTTGTTGAGAGAGAGATTGAGAGAGAGAGAGAAACTTGCTGTTTCAATTACTCCTTAAGTGGAGTTTATGCAGAACTCAATGAAATAGCAGAAAAATAAAAATGCAGCACAAAGGAAGAGTGCTACACTGAACACCTGACAGTAAAAATGTTTCTTTTTCTGCATTATTTTCTGGGTGTTCAGGATAGGAGCTAATTGGGAACCAATATTCCCAATGCAGAGTGTTCAGTGCCTACCAGTGACTAATCCTATGCATGTCTATCAGAATAAGTCCCATCATAATAAATGGAGCCTATACCCAGGTAAGTATGGTTACGATCCATGGATAACTGAAACCATGGATACTGAATCAGTGGATACTGGGGCACACCTGTACTACTTTTCCTCTGATGCTCTCAAAGCAGTTTGCTATTGCAAATATTGGCTTTCAAGTTTAACAGACATGATACTAAAAGGAGTACCAGGGTCTCTGCATGAGTTGGCACTGTTCTGCCAAATTCCCTGCCGGGCCTCCCCAAGGGCCCTAATGCCCACAATAGGCTAACCAGTTTCCCCTCCAGAGTAGCCTCAGAGATAGGCAAGAGGGAGGGGGGGTTCATTCACCCACTGGGCCTCCTCTCTTCCAGCAGCTTTGATTGGGATCACTGGCTGGCCAGCCTCCTCCAGACTGCCCTCATCACTGGCTTAGCTCCAAACTGTCTAGCACCAACAAACCCCACCACCAAACAATAGGCAGTCAGCTTGCCTAAGCCACAAATGCCTCCTCCACTTGGTGGCTCCAGGGGTGTGGCAGCCATACAACAAATCCCAATGGTTATTCTCCACAATAACCTTGCCTTATCCAGTCCAGCAATCCGTCCATCATCCTTCAGGCAGGCAATCCCAATCCATCCATCCAGCACCTACCCAGATCCTTTCTCTCCAGCTCCTGCCTCCCACTTTATACTGTGGCCAGCCAATCAGTGTCTGTTGTTGGGCAGGCTTTACCATCAGCCACACCCACCTGCACCTGTGCTGGCCTCCCTTCATAGCCAGGGGCCTCATCAGACTACAGCTGTGCTCCCGAGGCTTGCAAAGACCTTGGGGGTTAACCCTGTAATCCCTGGTTTATCTGGGACAAGGGGCCATTGCTGATACCATTCCCTAGCTCCTCGGGGTATCTCCTGCCTTTTCCAATACAGGCACAGGAATTAAATGGGAAGAGCTCCTATTCCAGCAGTGCCAATGTCTTAATCCTGCCCGTTCCTCTGATGTAGAAAAAGCAGAGTCCTTCATTGTACCAATCTTGATCTATAATGGGCAATTTAAGAAAGGATTTGCAGGTACAGCAGAATGAGATGGTAGAATGGACTTCAGAGTGCAAATGGAAAACTAATACATTTGAATGCAGCGCTGTGAAAATAAACAAAGGAAATTCCTTGCAAGTTGGAAACTAGAATAACATGAATGGGTTAAGTCTAATGTCTTCTCCTTGATGTGTTTTTTTTTTAAAAAATGTGGATAAGCATTCAAAAATGGCTCTCCCCACCAGGAGTCTGAAGTGGTACCATCCTTTTATGACCTCCTTCTGTTTCATGTAGTCCAGGCCTAGGTACAACAGCCAGATGGTGCTAGCCACAGAGACCTGCTGCAAAAGATGTCAGGTTCTCAGGAGGCTGACTGAGTGGGCAAGAACTTTTTGCTCAGCTTCCAGCCCCTCTTGTTAGGTTGGATTCAATGCCCTCATCTTACTACACTGATTAGGCCCCAAGCAATAACATGGAGTGGCCACTATACACTTGCCCATTGCATCGTGAGTAAGCTGCTGTTTTGCTCTTTGTAAGTCAGCATGCAATTCCCTGGTGTATGTTCGCACAATATACTTGAGGATTCTGTGTGAGTCGCGTGCTCAGGCCTTTCAGGGGGTTCCTTCTTAGTCTGACTACAAGAAAAAAACACCTCATCCTTATCATCCAGCCTGCTATACTGCAACTGAGAAAAAAATTGCCTTCAAGGCACTCAGTTCACATTAACTTGATCAATAGGTATCTTGATGGGGACTCATGACAAGGATGGCCAGGACCTTGTCCCTATTGTTACCACTGATAACTGCAGAAAATCTCATGTAGTTTGAGATTCAAGTCTTGCCTTAAGTGCAAAGTCTGAGGAAAACACAAGAGGATTCTAAATCTGGGTAAATATTGAAACTCTTCATCTCACCTCCAAAGGGCTGGACGGCTTCTCCAAATTGCACAGCTGCTTCCTAATTTTGCTGCTAAATCCAATTCTTCCTTCAGGCATGGAGATTTGTGACAAAGCTATCTTGGCGACTGCTAGAAATGTCTCTATCACGGAGATGTTGACCCTCCATTTGATGGCATCATGAGGTCCAGGCTGTTCACGTATTCTATTGCTTTCATAAATTGAGGACTAAGCACTTTTATTATTCCTGTCACTGTTGCTATTTCCTTGGACCTTCTGAGTAATTGATTTCTTTTTCCATTTGCTGAGCTGTACATGCACACAGCCCGAAGATTTTCCTTTCCAAGCTCAAGTTGTTTCTCTCTTTTGAGTAGCCATAGCGAGGTATGCACAAGACTAAGAAAATGCACGATGCTAATGGAAAGATATGCTTTGTCCAAGGAGTGTCCAAGAGAATTCATGAGATGTGCACAGAGTTTCTGGGTACCAGAAATGAGGAAATATTAGATGCTAGTACAGATTATGAAACTATCCTTAGATTTTCCCCACTTAGGGCATCCACAGCATGTAATACAAGTAAATCTATGGAACTAACTACTTCCAGATGTGGTGGTGAAGACTACTAGTTTAGATGGCTTTAAAAGGATGCTGGACTACGCGGGCCCTTGGCCTGATTCAGTAGAGTTGTTCTAATGTTCAGATGGGGCTAGCCCATTTGCTACCTGCAGCAAAGAAAAAGATGGTGTGCCCCTCTTGCAGGGAACAAAAGCCAACACAAAATCTGGATTCTAGAAGATGATCATAATCGTTGGTTCACAAGAAGAAATATGCCCAATTCAAAGGAGGAGGATAGTTTTAATTTGCTTTAATTAAAGTAACAAAATATCAAAGAGCAAGCTTTTGAGTTTTTCAGAACTTTTCGTCAAGAAGATGGGTAGCAAAGGACCGAGGCAGGGGCGGCGAGAGCATGTTGTAGGCGCTCTAACAGTTGTAAAATATAAAGTAGCAATTTAATTTTAGACTTGGATCATCCCCGAAAGTATGCGATGGTTTTAACACAGGAGCTGCATAGACAGGAGCTGCATAGACATAGAGTTGCATTATGCTCCTGCATAAACCAGGAGCTCCTGATCTTAACACAGGAGCTGCTCCTTCAACACAGGAGCCGCGTAGAAGCCAGAAATGGTTAACTCCTTCTCCCACCCATTCTGAAAATATGAAGCCTGTCAATATGAAGCTCAGGTTGCAATCCTGGAACACTTACCTTGAAGTATGGCCCATTCAAGTTACTATTGAATAGTAAATAGGAAGACATGCATAGGATTGTGTTGTCAGTCTAGATTCCAAACTTGAAATTAAGTGCAGAGATTTGGGGGGTGGGGTGGGAGAGAAGACTACATTAGACTGATTTGTGGTGGAGAGAGGGCAAAACCAGGGCAAACGAGGGAGTGAATGGGCAATGCCGGCACAAACTGTGGAGAGAGGGAAAGTAGAGGGCAGTGCTGGAGGTAAAGCAATGGAGGTAAGTGTGGAAGAAAGGCAGCATTGGACATGGGGGAAGAAGAGAAAAGGGGAGGAGCAGAGAGGGAAGGGAAGAGGCTGGAGGGCAGCATTGGAGGATAGTGTGAGGGGAGAAGAACAGAAGGTGGTGTGGTAGAGAAAGAGATAAACAGAGGGCAGTGTGCCTGCCCGCCTGCTTTGAACATCAAAGCCTACATGCAGCAGGAGGATCGGAGGCTGCTCACTTCAGCTGCTTCCCTGCATTCTGTCATGGGGAAAAGGGGGAGAAAGATGCTGAAAGACCCCACAGCAAAGCTGCCACCACTGCCAATTAATTGGCTTCAGAGCTTGTTCTGAGCTCCAAGCAGCACAGATCCAGCAGCAGATCTCACCTCAGGCTGGCCCCGAGTTCAGGGATAAAGATCAAATGGAGAGTGTGGGGAGACACTCCGCTCCTGCTATTGCAGGTGGTCCAGGTTGGGGCACTCCCGGACATACCTGAATTGGAGTTCATGAAGGCTGCAATCCTAGGCTCACTTACCTAGAAGCAAGCCCCACTGAACAGAGTGGAATTTGCTTCCAAATAACGGTGCATAGCATGGCCCTGCAAGCAGTTTTTCTATGGTTGTAAATTGATTAAAGATTTTAATGGATTATCATTTTTTGAAGAAATTAATCAGTTAATGTTACATTAAAAATTTTTTTTGTTACCAAAACCTTAATGTAGGCACATTGTTGCCTAGGGTTACCAGCTCCAAACTGGGCCAGAGTGCCTATACCTTTAACCACTATATGCAAGAGGGGATTTTGGCAGATGCAACTTTTGAAACCCTTCAGTGATGAGCTGCACTTGCCCAAATTCCCTCTTTAATACAATGGTTAAAGGTATAGGCCCTCTGTCCAGTTTGGATCTGGTAACCCTACCTATACTGCAGTTGTCTATAGTGATGGAAGTATGAAATAACTCACAAATTAACACACAACAGCCACAAAGAAAGTCCTTCTTCAAGGTTTTCTTTTTTCATTCCATTATGGGAATAATATCAAAAACATAACAAAATTAACAGGACAATCCTATGCTTATTTACTCAGAAGTAAGTCTTGCTATATTCAAGAGGTTAACTCCTAATAGGTATCTCTAGAATTTCAGCTTCTTAATTTCAGCTTCTTAATGGACTAGTGTCCATTTAACTTTCAGTGCCACTAATTAGTACTGTGCCTCATTAAAACTTCAGTTAATAAATCTACCAATTAAATATATTACAGCTTTTAGCCCCCCTTTTTTTTCTTGCCACGATAAATGTGATTCATCAGTTGACAAAGGGGACTATTATTAAGAACTAGTTAAAGAAGAGTATACAAATGTAATCTCAGGGAGGTGCAAGAAAATCAGTTCAGGATTTGTTGCTCTCTGGTAAAGTTTCTAAAGTTGTTTTCTTCCCAATATGGATGTGGGAAGTTAATCTTAGTGACATAAGAATTCAAAAACTGTGCATTGGTACCAATGTTGTGAACATCTCTGTGGCCATGGAAATTTAGCAGAGGAATGGAGTCAAAGGCTGTGCTTGCCCCTCCCCCATCCTTCTGTGTCTCTTTTCCCTTGGAGAGGGCCAATTTGCTTCCCCTGCCCATGTGAAGTAGAGAAGAACTTACAGAGTGCTTTCTCCAAGTATGACTTGCGTTGCTTAAGGGCACAATCCTATGCATGTCTATTCAGAAGTAAACCCTATTGTGCTCAATGGAGCTTACTCTCAGGAAAGTGTGCAAAGTGTCAGCCTTAGTCTTGACTGTCTGAATTTTGGTCTGGAGCAGGGGTGCTGACTTGATCTCAACATTGGGGTATGCACGCCCCCAAAGTAGCCATGCCCCTTGATGCAGCCAGCCGGCCAATCAGGATGCTGGAGGAGGAACCAGTGGGATGCTGCCGCATCACGTTGGCTCTCCCTGCTGCTGGAGCAAGCATGCATAGTGGTTGTGACGCAAGGCAACCACTGAGCATGCTCGGGCTCTCCGGACATCACGAGCATGCGCAGTGGTCACCTCGTGTCGCAACTACTGTGCATGCTCGTGCTGCTCTTGGTTCAGCCTGTTTGCCACTCCGCCTGGCAGGCCCTGGCAGAGTGCGCCCGGCCCAGCAATGAACAAGCCGGGGGCACAAAAAATTATTGTGGGTGCCAACAGCACCTCTGCACCCACTGGTCTGGAGCTTGGCAGTGAAATGTGGGTAAACCTAAACTGGTTCATCATCATCATCTTGGCTGTCTTCAGGAGGTTCAATGAGTCATTCTATTGTGGCACTGAAGACCCCTTTCCCTTCAAATAGTAAATCCTCAGAGAGTCTGCTAGTCCAGGGAGGGGGGCATTATTACAGCCCTTATTTATTTCTTAAATAAAAAAGGTTTTCAGTTAATTAACCATAATGTTTGACAGGAATATGGATATTCCAACACGATTTCATTGAATTCAACATTAAATTACCTTTCCAATGATATACAACATGATGGTATTATTGAAACTTACCAAGGTTTTCACAATTTTGGCAACTAGTTTCGAGCTCAGCTTGTTGCCCCCCTAAAGCCTGTTGCCCAATGCAGTTTCTACACCCTGCACCGCCTTAGTTACACCACTGATCAGGTGGATGTTTAGGGAGGCATTGGTTCTCATCCAGTGCCTGACCTGGCTGACCTCTGCTGCTAGCAGGCTCCATGCACCCCAGAGGGGAAGGGGAAAACCTTGTGTGAGGTTGAGTGCAGATACCTCATGGCACCTGGTGCAGCATAAGGTGCAGCTGCGGCTTGGGCCTGGCCTTGCATCATCCACTTCAATGAAATTAGTCTCCTTATTACAAACAAAAGTATATCAACCTCATCAATAGCACTCACCCATAGCCCTGATGCAAGGACACCTATACTACTGCTCCAGTGCCTTTTAGTCTATTCATGCACAGGGTTCAAGGGGCTGGCTATCACAGTGGATTGGGGCTGGGAGAATAACAGCGCCCACTGTGGTTTGAGTCAATGAAGGGATTTTTAAAGGATTTCTAATGAGAGCTAGGTCAACATTGTTGTTTGACTTTGCTTGCCAAAGGACAAGAACGATATTGACAGCAGCAATGCAAACTTGATTCATGTCAAAAGGAAGATCCTATCCTAGATTCACCCTTCTCATTGTTTGACTGAAACCAAGTCTCAGTGAAGAAATTATTTTGAGGAATGTATTCTTGCCTTGAAGAGCAGGAGATTGCCGTAAGGTTAAGGAGGGGCTTCTGCAGGAAAGAATTGGCAGGTGGGGTAGTATTTCTGAACTTTTACCCTACCTTTTGACTCTTCCTAATATTCCCTTTAAGTCATTTTTAATATATTGCCTTCCCCAGCTTGTCCTTGATCAATGGGGTTAGGTGCCATTATCTGACATCAGAAGAATCCCGCAGAGACTCTCAGGAAGAAGGCAGACTGTAGCAGGAAGTGCCAAAAGATCTCTGAATGCTGCAGAGACCTTCCAGAGGTTGCAGGGATCTTCAGAATGGCACCTGTGATCAGCATGGACCCCAAAAACATGGCAGGCGGATGTTTCTGCTGGCCATTTTAAAGGGGTCAGCACTGGTCACAGGTGCCATTCTGAGGGTCCCTGCAACCTTTGGAAGGTCTCTGCATAGTGGATAATGAAGACAGAGGTGCAGATAACAAGGTAAGTAGCAATTCTGCCCTTCGCAGATAGTGAGTTAGCATATAAAGAGAACTGACTGTACACACATACACCTGCTCTGCTACTATATAGTTTTGCCCACATTTCCTCTTGTTAAAATGAATTTTGCAAAATACCTGCCTGTATTTTGAATGAAATGAGGTTTTTCAATGTTTGGCTTTGCAAGAATCTGTAAGGTAGGAGAATCTATAAAGATAATCATTCCCCTCATACCATGTTAAGTTTTTTTTTTTTAAAATGAAGATGAATGAGAGGAAAAGTAAAGCACATTACCCATCTGAAAAACCAGCTTCTTGTGATTATGGTTGACGTTTGCCTATCTATTTAAATATGCACACACCCAGACATGTTTCCTTAATTGCTAGAGAATTTCTATTTCTTTTCTTCACTTACTATGCATGCTATCAAGGAAAAAGTCATTGGTCCAGTTCAATATAAACCCCATTATTAGTAATGCTATCAGGCAACTTTATCTAAAATCCAATTAATTATTCTATCCTCTCTTTTACTCAACCTTGTGGGAACATCTACTACTTGATAAAGATTAATAACCCTAAGAAAAGGGCGTTAATTCAGCTTTTTTCAGTTCCTGTGTGAAGCTCCCAGAATTGTTAATGACACACTGGCAGCTGATATAACTACCAGGAGCCTTTAAAAAAGACCTTTGACCTGTTCAAACGGGGGGGGGGGCGTTTTTATGTGCCTTCTGCAAGTAAATGGCAGTATTAAATTAATTTTTTTTTACAAGATGGCAAATTGAAATAATTTAAACCATCATTTGCATTTCAGTCCTGTGAGCTTTTCTTGAAACTCTGTGACTGACATTTCTGAACTCCACTGCCACCACTAATTATTTAGGTTGTAACTGCTTCAACTCCTTTAGCAAGACTACTTTGGCAAAATGCAGATATAATGTTTCTGATCTCCTAACCAGAGTTAGGAAATCACAGGGTGTGTTGCAGATTTACATGATCCCTCCTTTTTTTTTTCTTCTTCTTCCAAAGCTTTAACCAGGATTTGCAAAACAGTGACTAACCCTCAGGGCGAAATCCTAACCTGGAGTTAGGCAGGCACAGTTAGGCCAGCAAAGTTTGGCTGGCGCAAGGGACACCGTAAAGAGTGTTTGGACCACTCTCTGTGTCAGAGAAGATGGTTCATGTTTGTGTGCTTGCCTCTCTGACTCAGAGAGTGGTCCAAACATACTTTACAGTGTCCCTTATGCCAGCCAAACTGTGCTGGCCTAACTCCAGCTTAGAATTGCCCTCTCAAGGGTGGCATCAGGGATTGGTCAGGCTGAACACTGATTGGGGGCCACCCAGATTGACTCCTGAATCCTCATACTAGTGCCCAGTGCTAGTGCCCAGTGTGCTATCATGGATGGGAGGGCCTCAAGGCTTCCACTAATCTGACAGCAGGGCTGCTAACACTAATTTCAAACTCTGGTTGATCAATGGTTAGTGTTCATATGTACGGTAACTACTGATGTAACTATTTCCTGTTCAGATGTTATTCCCTGTGGTTAGCTTTCATGGTGAAGGAAAGGGGAATCTATATATGGGGAAGAGCCTAAGGTGTGTTCCTGGTATCCCAACTATGGGAGGACAATGCTGGAGAATGGTTATAGCAACAATTTTCAACCTTTTTCATTTCATGGCACACCAAGAAGAAACTAAAATTGTCATATATTTTTTTTGACATAGACAAGGCACATTGCCAGCTGGAGGTTCATATCCCCCAAAGGTCCTATTAATGTATGAGCCTCTCCCCAAAACGTAGGATATCCTCAGACCATGTTAGTCCTCACCTGACACACTACTTCCAGAACATGAAATTTTTTGAGTCCAACTGGAATACAGCTTTGGAGCCCAAATTAATTGGAGCCCCCCAAAAATGGAAATTAATCTCCATTCCTAACACTTTGCAGGAACAAGTGGCAATTTGGGGACACAGTGTCCTCTAAATTGTTGTTGTTTAACAGTGATATCAAAGTACTTACTGCCTTCTTTTCATACTGAAGTCACTTTATGTGAAGAGAATTCATGCAAAAATTCAATCAACTTGAAACTGCTTTTTGGAAACTTCTCTCTTGAAAAGAAGGTTCTCTAAAATTCTCTCCAATTGAGAGGGGAAGAAATGTTGCTTAAGTTCACCTGGCTTGAATATTTTTAAGCAAATAAAGTTCCTGTTGTTCCTTTGTAATTCAAAAAAAGCAGACCTTTACTAGGCAGATGCTTCCTGGAGTTTTGGCATTTATGATGAGTCACAATGGGAACACCTGGTCTACATGGGCCCAAGAATGAGGTGGAAGAATGGTTTGTTCTCCTTCAAGCTGAAGGTGAGGGGTCCATTTTTTAATGCTCCCTTATGCAAGAAATTCCTAGCAAACGCACAAAAACCTAGCATATTGGGGAGAGTGCTTCCAGACCTACTCCCTGCATGCAGCTTTCTACTTGCAGAGAATTGGTGTTCTTGAACAGCATTCAAACAATGTGAAATCACAACACCTGGCAATCGGAAGTGGACAGTACATTCTTCTACCTCATCCCGCTGCACCTATAAGCCAGGGCTTATTCATTGAGGTTATTGTGTATAGAGTGGGGAGAAATAGAAGGAAAATGGGAGAAGGGGTACTATAAGAAGCAATTGCAGCTCTGGTATATTCCTCATGTTTGGTGTGTGTGCGCGTATGCACACACATGCTTCAGACTGAACATCAGCTGTCTGACCAATGATGCAAGTAAGCACGGATAAGTATATGTATTTGTGCTGCTTCAGTAAAATGCATGTAGATTTCTTAGAACCACAGATCCACAAAAACCTTTAACTCATGAATAGTATACACAATGTCAAAGGCAAGGCTACACTGTCATTGATCAAGAAAAGAAACTCTGGTGTCCATGCTCCATGGTGAAACTATAGAAGGCTGAAGCCTGTTTTGTCCAGTCCCGCTTTCTCCCTTTAAAAATTACTGAGTTGGCGGCTTTGATGGTTGTGTGGTTATATTTTCCTTAAATATTGGTTGTTAGCCACCTTGTTCAAACAGAAAGGTGGGATGAAATAAAAAAAATAAAAAATAGAACTAAATAAATATAAAACCGCCTTTTCAATTATGTATCTATTGACTAGTATGCATTCAGTTTCTTAATTTGACCAGACTGCTGGCAGGAAACTGTTCTGTATATTTGGGTCTTATTTCCCTGCAAATACAGCACACTATTGGGGCAAATCTTCCACTAGATAGCATGGCACATGACACAGCAAGGGATTAGATACATGGATAGATAATGTCTATTACAAGCATGTATTAAGATGTTCTTGATTATTAAACCATTGTGGCCTCAGTTTGAATGAAGAATAAAGGCTCTCTCTAATGGCCTTGTACATACCTTAAAGAAATGGGAATTGACCTGGGCAGATACAGAGAATTCTTGCAGTCTGACCAGGGCTTAAATATAGAGATAACTGAGAACAATGTCTTCTCCTTATCTATATCTTTTCTACTACTCCATTGTCACATTCTGCCATTCTTTCCTTTACCTTTGCTCCTTCTGCTTTATCCCAAATGAAAACATCTTTCATTTTAAATAACCAAATCCAGAATAACTACCATTCCTGGTCCTATATGACCCTAATCCCCAATATGGATTTACAATGCATCATTTTCTCATAAGAATGCGTTCTGTCAGAAGCATTAACAAAAAAATCCCACTTTTTGCCTGGCAAACTCGACTGTCGAATTTGTGGATTCTAGATACACATCAGGAATATGCACTTGTCCCTTTAATAATTGTCTAAAATGAGAAAACACTTGGCAGGTGTGGCTTTTCGTGCAGGGACATGAAAAGCTCCATCTGCCAAAATGTCATTTTCAAACAAGACGGCTGCCCTCTATTGCATCTGGTCACCCTATTGTGCTGGTAGGTACAAAAGGACAGTTAACATCTGTGAAGGAGAAACAGCTCTGTGCTGAGAGGTCTTGTGTGTGTGTGTGTGTGTGTGTGGGATCATGCCCCTTTCAGAAGAGATAATTCAGCTTGGTTTTTATGCTTGTCATACCACACTGGTTTGCATTGTTATTTCAAGTGCTAATGTTTCTGCATGCTTAGAAATACCAAGACCCATCATTTTCCAGGAGTTTAATTAAAAAACATTAATTAATTAATTAGAAATTAAAAAAACAAAACACCCCACCACTACAACCTTATAAAAACAAAAGAAAATGCACAACCATGTGGCATATAGGTGTAAGTACCTGGTGAGAAATCATAGTTCAGAATGAATATTCATTAAATTACCATTAAGTGATCTCTCTCTCTCTCTCTCTCTCTCTCTCTCTTTCTCTCTCTCTCTCTCTCTCTCTCTCTCTCATTTAAACAAGCATGAATATCAAGTAACTCCATGACAGTTGGTTTTAACTACATGGGATGTACATGAGCAGGAGAGAATCCTGGATAATATTTGTACACGTCTCCTCTTCACTCTTTTTCTCTAAATTAGTATTTTCAGTCTTATCACATTTCCCCTTTTGAAATCTGTGGAGGAGACTTGCCTCCACATTTTGCTGGAATTACAACATAATATTACAGAAAATCTGATCTCTTGAACAAGACTGATTTTCCCTGACCACAGTTTATATCCCAGCACCATGAAGTACAGGGGTGGCAAGATAGTCCAGCGCACTTACCATATCAAATCAAAAGAATTCAAACGAAAGCCCTCTCAACTGGATTCGACAGTACTAGGTGTGCATATTGCCAGGATGAAACCCCGGGAAACTCCGAGTACCAGAAGTGGGCCATTTACAAGATGCCATTCTGAGAATGGGCCAAAATGCATTGAAAAGTCCTATACGTAAACTGCGCCAGTCCCA
>JAJKFI010000076.1:4070017-4082853 GCA_029204185.1 Lerista edwardsae
TGGGACTGGCGCAGTTTACGTATAGGACTTTTCAATGCATTTTGGCCTATTCTCAGAATGGCATCTTGTAAATGGCCCACTTCTGGTACTCGGAGTTTCCCGGGGTTTCATCCTGGCAATATGCACACCTAGTACTGTCGAATCCAGTTGAGAGGGCTTTCGTTTGAATTCTTTTGATTTGATATGGTAAGTGCGCTGGTAAGGAACTGGACTAAGATGTTTTGGAGGGCATATAATAAGGATATTGATCTTTCAGGTATTGGTGACATAATGAAGGCATGTGGATAACTGAGTAAAGATGCTCTCTTCCTGCTTTGAAAAATGCCTAACAGTCCTTTTATTTAGACCAGAGATTGTCCATTACTATAACTGCCATAGCTGGAAACCTTGTGAAGCCATTGGACAAGAGTCAGAAAAACCTTTCAGGAAAGGGACACTGAGAACCTCAGAGACAGTGATTAGGCAGTGATTAGGCAGTGATTACCTCAGACAGTGATTAGGCAGTGTTGTTCAGCCATGGACATAGCCCAAAACAATTTGTTGCCTGAGGTGGAAAGTCCACATGGTGCTTCTCTCACAGTGGAAATAAAATAAGAAACCAAATAATTGTATTTTAGTCACCTTCAGAAGCATCCCAAAATCTGTCACCATGGCACCTGTCACTGTGTACGCAGGGGTACACAGGTGCCTCCAATAGACCCCTGTTTGCACAGCAAACAGGTGGGAACTTGGGATTGTGTATAGATAACAGTAGAAAGGTTACCATTGATTTTGTCACCTGACCGACATGCAGGCCTGAGCAGAGGGGGGTGCAGCCGGTACATTGTTCCGGGGCCTGTGGTGCTCAAAGGGGCCCATGAAGGGGAAAATTTAAAAAAAAATTTACAAAACCAATTTTTTTTAAAAAAATTTTAAAATATATTTGCAAGTATATTTGAATGTAATTAATAAATGTACAAGTATGACATTATTGATTTATGCGTCCGTGTGTAGATGAGGGGGGGCCATATTAGTCTTGTTCTAGCACTTAATAATCCTCTCGGTGGCCCTGCCCACATGTACCCTTTTGTTCCACGTGGACTTCTTTTTTCTGCTGATGATTTCTCTTCTTCTTGATTATTGTCCATGTCATTCAAATCATAACCCTCAACTAGCAACTTGTGTGCAGGGACAAAAGCTTCAATTGAGCTTTCCCACCCACGGGGCCTTTCAATGTGAAATTTACAGTCAGAGTTACAGGCAGCTGAAGCAGAAAATGCTCTGGTGAAATCAATACGTCTTTTATATTTGGATCTTACGCAATTTGAAAAAACCTTGAACTTGTTTTTTTTTTAAAAAAACTCATTTTGTGTGCGACTATCACAGTACATATTTCATAATCCCAACTGTAGGCAACAAGGATGGCTTTCCCCTTTTGGCATTGAGCAGTAGCTGTTGGCTGCAACCCTATACAGAAGCTCTGTTGAATGCAGTGGGGCTTACTTCTGAGTACACCCACCTAGGCTTGCACCATTCATTTGCCAAACTATAAAATTAAAGTGCATTCTTATTGTGATTTTTGAAGAAAGTGTTTATTAACCAGCAGCAAATTTGCTAGCCAGGACTGAGATGAAAGAGTTTCCGATCATTTGGCCCCGCAGAATACGTGGAAGGAAATTGGGAGTTAGTTGGGTGTGAAACTCTCCCTAAAACCTCAAGTTGTTTTGAAATTCATTTCTCTTGTTAATAGCCCCCACTGACAGTACTGAGGATCACTGCCATTTTGTTCTTCCATCCCTGTGCCCCACTTAGTTTCAGCCTAGCTCAATGCTAGCCTTATCAAAGCTCCTTGACATTCCTTTGTACTCCTTTGGGTTCGTCACTTGAGGAAGGGCATTCAAACTCATTCTGAATGTTGTTTTTGACCACATTCAGAGACCACAGGCAGATGTGCACAATGTACTCTTGGTAATTTTCACTGGCCTGATTGGCACTTCTTTTTAAATTCCTGATAGGTTTTGCCTGAGGTGATGCTCAGTCTGCTCGATATTCCAGCATCAGGCTCAGCAGGAGGCAAACTGATAAATTTGCCAAGGAGCAAATTCAGGAAACCCCATAGCACAAAAGGGTTTACGACAGTGGAACAGAGTTCCAGAGTTCCACTGTAGTAAAATGGCTGCTGACAAAACTTGCCATGCTTACTGGCCCAGGGAAAGTAGTGGTAGGGACGGACGGACAGACGGACGGAGGGAGGGACGAGGTGGGGGAGAATGGAATGAGGGAGGATGAGAGAGGATGGAGGTATAAGGGGATGCTCAAGGCTGGCGCAGGTCCGAGGAGACCCATTGGCAACTGAAAGGCTGACTCAGAGGTAAGGGAAAATATTTTCTCTTACCTCTCCCCAGCCTCCCAGTAGATATCGCACAGGACTCACAGGTCGGGATAGAATAGGGCTCTTAATATCTAGGCCATCTATTTTCCAAGAGGCTGTCTGACAGATTGTGTAGTTCTGGTTATATCAAGGCAGCAATCCTATGCAATGTTGCCTGGGAATAAATCTGAGTAAACCTACATACAGATGTAAGTGCCATTGAATTCAGTAGGACTCATTCGTAGGCAAATGTGTATAGGATTGCAACGTAATACACTTTTTAAAGATAGCTACGATATATTTAATTCATTTTTTAAAAAAAGCATTGCTTTTAACTAGTGCAACCCTCTTTGAGAGCTTGGGGCTTAATGACCTAGAATGAAACACAATGACATGCAAGCAGAGGAGAGAACCACACTGTGAAGGCTACATCTGGGACTGAGGATTACAGGAATCACAGAATATTGTATATTCGTAAAAAAATCCCATTGAAAAATGGTGGTTTAGACTAGCCTGCCCATGTAAGCTGCGTTGGGCATTTGCTTCGGCATGGGAAACATGGGGTATAAATAAAAATAGATTTTTAAATAGTATATAAGAAGATTCTAAGTAGGAATGAGTGGCAGGAGAAGAAAACACATCAATGAAGAACTGTCAAGTTATTGTGAAGCTTTTCATCCTAAGCAGTGTTGCCATGTCATCACCAGAACTAGTGTTTGGCAGCGGAACACACTTTATGGTGTTGTGAATGCTGATCTGGAAGCGCAAATAGCCATGTGCTTCTGGACCACACCTACAGATGACTCTGTGGGTGCAATCCTAAACTGAATTAGGCTGGCATAAACTAAGCCAGCAAAGTTTGGCCATCACAAGGGACACTTTAAAGTATGTTTGGCCCACTCTTGGTCAGAGAGGCCAGCATACAGATGTGAGCCATCGTCCCTGACTCAGTGGTCCAAACACTCTTTATGGTGGCCCTTGTGCTAGCCAAACCTTGCTGGCTTAGTTTATGCCAGCCAGCTCCAGTTTAGGATTGCGCTCTGAATGTGGTGGTGGAGAGGAAAAGGCTCGATGATTTCAGAAAGATATTGGGGTGGGCATAACAAGTTGGGGGTGGGAAGATAGGAATGGAATGATGGAGGGCATGTTAGAGGCAAGAGGTAGTGGCTCCCTGCATGGATGACTTGCACTATCCCCTGTGGAGCCAGCCATTACACCCACTTTGTAGTGCCGATCCTTGGTAGTGCAGGACTGCAAACCAGTCGCGGATCAAAGGGGGGCTAGGGGGCACGAACCCTGAGCACCATCTTGGGGGGGTGCCGGTGGCATGGCGCACCCCCCCCAGCAACATTGCACTCGTGCAGAGGCGGATCTAGGGGATGCGGGTAGACCTGGGCTACACGGAGCCCAGGTTTACCCATTAGAAATGACGGTGGGTAGACCTGGGTCTACCCATTGGGACCAGCCACAGGTAGACCAGCACTCCGCAGGTTGAGAAAGCGTCCAGGGCCCAGCCCTTCCTCCACCCATTCATAGCATCTTTAAAGTGCCAAGGCATCTTTAATCTTCATAACTTTTAAGGTCACGGTGAGCTCAGCCTTAGTTTTTTTTGTAGTTGGTTCTTTACGTTTGCTGATTTCAGTTTGAAATCCCTGTGTCTCCACTTTCAAAAATCTGAGTCGGTGTCTGAAAAAGCCACATGTGAGCAGAGACCATCATGCAATGCTTCCAATTTGCCTATATAACTGGGGGCAGGCAGGCACATGCTAATCTCCCATGCAAATTGCTGGGCCTCCCCAAGGGCCCCAATGCCCACACTAGGCTAACTAGTCTCCCCTCCAGAGCAGCCTCAGAGATAGGCAAGAGGTTCACCCACTGGTTCTCCTCTCTTCCAGCAGTCTTGCTTGGATTCACTGGCTGGCCAGCCTCCTCCAGACTGCCCTCATCACCGGCTTAGGTCCAAACTACCCTTAGTCTAACTTGGCACCACAAAACCCCACCACCAAGCAATAGGCAGTCAGCTTGCCTAAGCCACACCTGCCTCTTCCACTCGGCTCCAGGGGCGTGGCAGTCATACAACAACTCCCAGTAGTTTCTCCCCACAATAACCTTACTTTATCCAGTCCTTTAACAATCAGTCTGTCAGCCATTCCATGCCCACCTTCCTTCATCTCCCTGGTGCTACCTTACTGCAGCTCCTGCCTCCAACTTTATACTGAGGCCAGCCAATCAGTGTCTGTTGTTGGGTAGGCTCTAATTCATCAGCCACACGCATCTGTACCTGTGCTAATCACCCTTCCTAGCCAGGGTCCACATCAGCCTACCTAGGCTGCAGCTGTGCTCCTGAGGCTTGCAGAAGCTCTGGGATTAACCCCATACTTCCTGGGTACGGGGTTAGTCTGGGACAAGGAGCCACTGCTGATACCATTCCCTCACTCCTGGCGGTATCTTCTGCCTTTTCCAATACACCAACCTTTTCCAATGGCCAACAAGTAGGGCAAACTAATGAATTCATGGCAGCATTCAGACCAAGGAATCGCATCCACCCACAACCCAAATGTGGCCATGATTTATTCTACTGTTCCACCCTTCAGTAAGCAATTCTTCTCTGTGTATTTTTTGAATATCAGAAACACATCCGATCAAATATTTTCTCAGCAGCCTAACAGACCGAGTACGGATGCAGATGTCACCTTCATTTTAGATATAAATAGACACGAGCATATCTCATTGATTCTTTTTTTCTTCAAATCACAGAACAATAGTCTTTTGTTTACACCAATACAAGAAAGGATCCCTTTAAAGCATTATTGTGTCATCGCTAAGACAATTACTTTTCAAAGAGAGGAATTGGATAATTTGATGGAGCCCAACAGACAGTACTTGCAACTACTAATGTGGTAATTAATGACAATCAATTGGACCATTAATTGTATTCTTCTTGTAAAGAGACTGAGCCTTTGGTAATCATCAGTGTGGTAAATTGCATGCTTTTTAATAGATGGTATATGAATGGAAATTCTGAAAAGCTGAATGTATGAACTGGAATTTCAGAGCAAGCTGAGAGGTTCTGTTAAGTGGTTGATGCTTCCATTAAAATGAGGAAAAAAACTCAAACCCAGAATGGTATTAGGAACAGGATCTTGCTAAATGCTGCTTCAAAATGCAGTATGCAACTACAATTAAACGTTGTAAAGAATCCCTAAATTAATAATATTATATTCATCTTTCAAATAAGCCCACAAACGTTATTGGTCTATAGCATTTTTACCAGCTCACCTGCCCATGCACACGGTGAGTCATGCTGGGGTCTAAATGAAAAGAATGTCGGTTGCGCACTAAAGCGCAGTTGTGCTTTGCTGTGCTTCTGCTGGCCCAGGGCAGGGGCGTGGGGGGGCCATGATTGGCCACTTTGCCTCCGTGACAGTGGGTAGGCAGGCGCATGCGTCCCACCTCCTCACTTCGCACTTGGCTGGCAATAGAAGAGGAGCCTACTTGGAGCTCTGGAGAGGGATCGCGGCCTAGGCAGGAAGCAGTGAGGCTTCAGGCCCAGCGGCGTGGGGGCAAGCAGTGTGCTGGCAAGTGGAGGTGGCTCAAGGCTAGAGCAAGCTACCGGCTTCGCTGAGGGCTCACAGGGATGACGCATTGTGAGCGCAGGCAACTCACCCCCTTTTTCTTCGAACTACAGTGACCGGCTAGAGTGGAGCACAGGTGCCGTGCCAGCACCAGGAGAGGACAGTGGCTGCAGGGGGGAGCGACCGGTGGTCCGTTCCCCCCTGCCTGCTTGGGAGAGACAGCGGCTGCTGGGCGTTTTGGCTCCAGAGGACCACTCGGCCACCTTGTAGAGCATTGAGGGAGGACAAAGAGCTGTAGCAACCCCTCCCCAGCGAGGGGGTGAGGGTCCTGAGGACAAATTGGCTAGCAGACAGGCACCTTCCATGTGGGCGGGCAGAGCACCCGATGATCAGGTGGAGGTGTTTCCTTCCCAGTCTGCCACCATCCCTTGGGAATCGCAGGTGGCAACAGCAGCTACTCGAGGTGAGAACCAGGGAGATGGCCAGGGAGACTGGGATGCTGCTGCTGAGGGGGATGCCTCACGGGAAGAATTGGCCCAAATGATTAGTTGTTGGGAGCATCTGGGAGCGGGCAATTTTGTTCAAATGCAGGCTCCAGCTTTGCAGAGTGCGGTACTGGGAGGGGCTCTGCAATCTTATGGTGCCCCTGGCACTCAGCTGGGGGTGGGAGCTGCACCGTGGCCAATCTCAGGCATAACCCCTGTTTCAGGGGCTCCCTATGACTTTCCTTATGGTTCCAGGCCTGTGCCCCTGGTTTCACCATTGGCTGCAATACATGGGGCAGGTGGGGCAAATCGCCCATGCACTTCATATGGGGATATAGCACTGCCATTAGGGGGTCACTTAGCATTGTCCATCAAAGAAAAAATTTGGAGGAGCGAGTTCGTGAACATGTTCAGTTTACTATACACTGAGCCAGAACCTGTCCCATGCTGTGGTGAACCCATGAGAGACCAGGAATTAGTGAAAAGAGAAAAAATAGACAAAAAATTCACTAACTGGCTATATGGCTTGTCTCAATTGTCCCTCTTCACCCCAGCACAGTGTCTCTTCTAGTGGCTGTTGCTGGTGGTGTTCTCCATTCTTTTAGATTGTGAGCCCTTTTGGACAGGGAGCCATTTACTTTAATGTTATTATTTGCGTGTAAACCGCTTTGTGAACTTTGTGTTGAAAAGCGGTATATAAATACTAGTGATTGATTGATTGATTGATTGATTGATTGATTGATATACTCAGGGGTCCTCATTCAGATGCAGCCAGCCAGGGCAGGGGCACTGGTGAAATACCAGGACATAATCCATAGGGCAGTTAGGGAATATGCTGGCCCAGCTTGAATCGCCTACGATGAGCATTTCCGGCTTTATACTGCCCGTGATCCCACCCTTGATTGGCGGATGGCCCAATGAGAACTGTGTTTTCAAATTGTGGTGCCCTCAAGGTCCATTGGTGGGGACAGGCAGACAGCGGGCACATTATCGCATGTAACGGGCCAGGTCAAAGCAATGCCGTATCGGGCGGGCAGGGGGTTCAACCCCCTGGTCATGCTATAACTTGGCTGGCAAGTGTGGAAAATCTAACAGCACCTTTGCCCACTTTTGTGCCCTCTGTAGCAGGAAACATTCAGTATCCGCCTGTTCAAAGCTGGGCTGGTACAAGCAGCCAGTCAGGCCTCAAAAGGGACAGAAAGGGGGAGGCCAGAACCCACCAGTTGGAAAGGGACCCCACCCCAATTAAGCTAGAAGCATTGAAGGCACTGCTTTTTTTTTTTTTACCCCAACAGGGATGCAGCAAGATTTTTAGCAGAAGTCTTTGAGTTTGGCTTTAGGATCCCGGCGCCTCCTCCTTCCCAGCTGACTTGGGCAAATAATTTGGCATCAGTAATGGGGAAGGAGGACGTGGTCAGGGCAAAAATCCAAAAGGAAGTGAGTGCTGGCTGGGTGACCGGCCCATTCCTAGTTTCACCCATTGACAATCTCCAACCGCAAGGGTGGTCCCTAAGAGGGGCCCCAGGACAGTTCAGGCTTATCCATCACCTGTCCTTTCCCCCCCGGGGGCATCAGTTAATGACCAGATACCGGCTGAGCTGTGTTCAGTCCGGTATTCATCACTGGATGACGCCATTGCGGTGCTTCGCAAGTGTGGCACGGGAGCATTGATGGCCAAGGCAGACATTGAATCCGCCTTTTGGCTAATTCCTAGTCATTCCGAAGACTTATGCCTTCTGGGTTTTCAGTTCGAGGGCAAGTATTATTTCACAAATGTCTCCCTATGGGATGTGCTTTTTCTTGTTTTGCATTTGATACTTTTAGTATGATGCTGCATTCGGCAGTGGTATTTATCTCAGGCCTGTGTTCCACTGTGCATTATTTAGATGATTTTTTGTTTGTTGGAAAAGTGGGTTTGAATCAGTGCCAACAGTTGTTAGATGTTTTCTTTTCAGTTTGCCAGGAACATGGTGTCCCACTAGCACAGGAAAAGATGGAGGGTCCAGTTAGCTCCCTAACCTTTCTGGGAATTGAACCTCTAGTAGGCTGCCAAGCTTGGTAAAGTGAGAACACTCCTCAAGGCGGCAATTGGGGCCAGCAAGCTAACCCTTAGGGAGTTTCAAGTCCTGGTTGGCCATCTGAACTTCGCCTGTTGTGTGGTGGCACAAGGGTGGGCCTTTTTAAGGTGCCTCTGTGATGCTATGGCATGGTTGCGCCAGCTGCACCACAGACTGAAGGTGACAGCAGTGATGCGCAAAGATATGTGTACATGGTTGCTGTTTTTAGAAGAGTACAACGGGGTTTCCTTCTGGAGAGCCTCCCTGCTTTTGGAAACTGACCTGCAGGTCCACTCGGACGCGGTGGGCAGTCATGGTTTTGGTGTGTTCTTTAGGGGGAGATGGTGTTCGGGCCGGTGGGCCGCTTCTTGGGTTCGGGATGGGATAACCTCTGACCTGACATTTTTGGAACTTTTCCCCATTGTGATCTCAGTCCACATTTGGGCAGCAGAATTTACCAATGCCAGCATGCTTTTCTGGTCTGACAACCAGGCAGTGGTCGCAGTGGTCAACCAGCAAATGTCCCGCTCACAGTTGGCCATGAGGTTGGTATGGGTTTTTGTGTTGCAGTGCCTTAAGATTAATACCACTTTTGGGGCCAGGCACATCCCGGGGCTGGTCAACAACACTGCTGATGCTCTGTCTCTGCTTCAGGAGGGGCGTTTTTGGCAACTGGCTCCGGAAGCTCGTCGGCATCCCAACCCCATGCCCAGATGGCTCTGGTACCTTGGTTCCAGGGCACAAGGGGCTATCTGGGCAGCACTAGCACTCTCCCCTAGGATACGTTATTCTAAAAAGGTGCGTGAATTCTACTGGTTCAGGTTTGATGCTGGTCTAGAGTTACGTTGGCCTATTCCCACAGAATAGCTCATGCAGTTTGTCCTGCATGTACATGAAGCTGGAATGGCTGTTAGGTCCATCTCAGTTTATCTGGCTGCCCTCGCCTTTTGTTCTGTTTTGTTTTGTTTTGTTATGTGACATAAACTTTTGTGGGGATTTTAGGCTGAAGAAAATGCTTGAGGAGTTCAGGAGGGTCTGCCCCCCCCGCCCCAGATCATAGGCAGCCAATAACTCCAGTCATGTTGAAAAGTACCTGTAGGATTTTTTGAAGGTTGTGTTTTTCACGGTTTGAAGTTCAGTTGATCCGTACTGCCGCCCTAGTGTTTTTTTTGGGGGGGGGGTTGCCCAGGAGAGATTCTGGCCAGGGCCAAGAGGGATGTTTCCCTGGTGGCTCTCCAATCTTCCGATATTAGCTTCACCTCTGGCGGGGTGTCAATTAAATTGCGCTACTCCAAGACAGACCAGCGCTGCAGAGGGATGACAGTTAGCTTAGGAAGGGCTGTGTGCCTGGGCATTTGCCCGGTCCAGGCACTAACTATCTACATGGGAATGATTGAGGGCCCGGGACCTTTGTTCCACCATGAGGATAGGACCCCTTTAACTTTATTCCAATTTAGGGTGCTGTTTATGCGCAGCTTGGGGGAGCTTGGGCACCTCGCTGGGAGTTACAGCCTCCATTCCTTTAGAATTGGAGCTGCCTCCACGGCAGCGGGAATGTGGCTGCCACCCTCAGCCATTCAGGTGCATGGGTCGTTGGCGCTCGGAAGCATGCAGGTACTACATGAGGGAATAGTTTCTGCAGCCTTTTCTGTGTGTTCTTTCCCAACCTTGCTGGTGAAGCAGTTGGACATTACAGTTATGTGAGTATGGGGGCCAGAGGGTGCCAAATTATTTCCTGGCAAGGCCAGTGAGGCGGTTGGACGCCACATTTTATTTTCCTGGTGAGGCTGGGATGCGGTTGGATGCCCCTTTTGAGTTATTATCCCGCCAGTAGGGTGAATATATGCCAGTTAAGGCATCCAGCGGGATAGCTGAGATGGCTTGGGGAGGGCGGTTGCCTCCCTCAACTAGAGGTGTGCACTGTTATAGGCAAATGTTGTGCAGGTTCTCATTCTGTTTTCTCTGTTGACAGGTGGCATTGCCCTTCCACTTCAGGTCCTGGCCTATGGACACTTCATCGTCTTCTGGGCAAAGAAGAGGGCCACATCCAGTGGCTTTGGTACCCAGCTGGGGCTAGGCGGAGCTGCCTGTGTTAGCTGGTTAGCCAGAAGAGGCATGCTGTGGGGACAACTGCTATGTTGTTTGAGTATTTACAGAATCACCCCCCTCCCCAGGTACAGGTACTTCATCTTGGAGAGAATGACCTGGGCCAGAGGACCTCTGTATCCTTGAGGCTCCAGGTCCGTAGGGACCTATGGATAATTCTATCTTGGTTGCCAGGGGTGATAATCCTCTGGTCCAACCTGCTGCCCAAGCGTGTTTGGAGACAGGCTCAGAACCTGAAAAGAATTGAAGTCACCCGAAAGAAGCTGAGGAGGTTTGTTACAGGTTTGGGCAGAGCAGTCATTCCTCATCCCAGGATTAGGTTTGATCTGCCTGGCCTGTTTTGAAGTGACGGGGTTCATTTATTGTTTGCGGTGGCTGTCATGTTTTTACAGGACTTGCAGCAGGGTATTTTGGAGGTTGTTTGTAGGTGGGGCGACTGGGACAAGCGCTAGGCGGTCCTGTCGTGTAGCAGGTGTCGTGCGGGGGGGGGGGAAGATAGATAAACAAAATGGTGTCCATTGGAGGCTTGCATGGGCAAGTTGATGAATCTTCATGCTTGCTTACCCGGCTCGATGTGGGGGTGGGACTTAAAGCCAGCTGCTCGGGAGAGTCAAGGGCTCCCTTTGTGTGTGTGTGTGTGTGTGTGTGTGTGTGTGTGTGGGCTTGTCATCCTGCAGCCTCAACCCTCCCCCCATAGGGGGTGGCCAATGACAGGTTACCTAGGTTGATGGCCGGGTCGGCCTGGAGGCAGATGGTACGCCCGTATTCAAGCCACATGAGGCAGGCATGCAATTGCCACCTCATCTGGGGAAATACCCGCATGATGATGGGTTGGAGTTAGGACCCTGCTGCAATTATTGTTTAAAGTTAATAAAGCAGCCCTTTATCCCATCACGCCTGTGTCTCGTGCTGTTAATGGTGAATGCGTGGTAAAGCTTTTCTCCAGCTCCAGAGCCTGCATGCTTGAAGCCAGTTCTTTCTTATCACAAGTGACCAGGTAAATGGGCTATTTACAAACCTTGGTTATATGCTGAAACATACTCTGTGGTCTAATGGTATCCAAAGAGGCAACTTACTACGACAATGTGTGCTATTTTGTGACAATCTCAATATACTATTTAACCTGATGGTACAAAAGTGCATTCCAAATCTACTTTAGAGTTTCATGGCAAGATATATCAGGATGTAGATGAGACAGATACAATACTCTTCAGTGATTTAGAAGATGTACAGCTTGCCTTTTGATCAAATTGATCCCCAACGAGACTTACAACTGATAGTACAAAAATGACCCCGTGATCTCTACTCCTTGGACCAATTTCAAGAGTCAGAGAGAATTTTCCCTTTGGATTTGTAGTCTACCCAGCAGCTAGAGCAGCAGCACAGGGTTATTTCCAGCAGTAGAAGAGGAAGCAAATTCCTTGCAGCTTTGTTTTGCCTATGCATTTGCTAGTTTGCAGGGGCAACTAGGGCAGCTCACACAATTATTAACAAATCCACTTAAAGTGAATCCTAAGGTCAATAAACAAAATCTAAAACCTCACCAGATATCAGAGCAGCAGTAACAAATATTGAAAACGAGGAGGAAAAAAGGGAGCTTAAGCAAAAAGAATAAGTAGGTCCTGGCCAGACGTTTTAAAAATTGCTTGTGTCGGAGTCCTTCATGCCTTCTAAAGAAGGATGTTCCACAATGAGGATTCCACTGCCACACCCTTGTTCTAAGGCGTGGACTCAAAAGCAAAGCCTCCAGTTAAGAGTGGATATACTGAGTAGATATTAGAAATATACTGGCAACTATGGTCAACCATGGGAGTAATGTGATCAGATCCATAGGCCCCAGATATGAGCTGGTTTGCCACCTGCTGGCATAGTGGACGTTTCCAGACTATTTTCCAGGCAGCCTCAAGCACTGCGTGAATCCAAATGTGCTGTGACTAGGGCATGGAGTCTTTCCATGGCCTGATCAATGTTCTTCAAAAATGGGTGCAGCTGGTGCACCAGCTGGCACCTGGTTCTGCAGGTCCAATCTCTGTGAGACTTCAGGTGGGGTTTCACAATGATTAGAACGGACAAACAGTGGGAAAGGCGAGAGTGTGCCCATAAGCCTGCCAGTAGCATATTTAGAGGGGGGGCAAAACTGTAAATACTGCAGGTACCACAATGCACTGTGTAAGTGGCTCCTCCCACTTGCATTAGAGCCATTTGGGGCAGCGATGGCAACATGCAAGTGCTTGCCAAACCAATTGGTGTCTCCTGCGCATTG